>PVLC010004831.1:0-81409 GCA_004027655.1 Graphiurus murinus | reverse complement strand
GATTGCAAACTTGTGCAACCACTGTGGAAGACAGTATGGAGGATCCTCAGACGATTGGGAGTGAACCTACCATATGACCCAGCAATACCACTACTGGGTATATACCCAACAGAATGGAAACCAAATTATCAGACCGATACATGTGTATCTATGTTTATAGCAGCTCAATTCACAATAGCCAAACTATGGAAGCAGCCAAAATGTCCAACCACAGATGAATGGATTACAAAACTATGGGATATGTACACTTTGAAGAATATTTTTAAAAGAAAATTACATTTTCTTTTAAAAGAAAAGGCAATATCTTTCATAAAGGGAATTTGATATCAAACACCATTATTCAAGATCCAAGAGCTAACTTCTACTTGCAGCATTAAATTCAAACTATTAAATCTGACTATTAAATCTGAAGGCCTAAGTCAAGATTTTTCCATCTATTGCTTGTGATTACAACATACAATTAACTTTTAACCTAAGTGTATACACACCGCACACACACACACAAACACAAACACACACCTCACATTATTTATTGAAAATCTACTAGGATCTTGCATTATGCTAAGTATTGCAGGGAGCAGAAAAGATATATATATATATATATATATATATATATATATATATATATATATATATATGAAGCTTCATGTATCTTATGAAGATATATATATATATATATATATATATATATATATATATATATATATATATATATGAAGCTGGACATGATGGTACATGCCTGTAATCCCAGTGGGAAGTTGAGACAGGAGAATTGCAGGTTTCAGGCCAGCGTCAATAATTTAGCAAAACCCTCAGCAACTTCGTGATACCCTGTTGCAAAATAAAAAATAGAAAGGGGCTGACAGTTTAGCTGGGAGATAGAATATTCCTATCTTCAATCTCTAATATAAAAAAAATTCTAAGAAAGAGATTAGGATATAGTAGAATAGCAAACTAATGCAATGTATGAGAAGGGATAAAGAAGCACAGGAAAAAAGCTAGGTGCTGGTTGTATATGAATTAGTGGTCTCAGGATCTCAAATAAAAACACTGAAGCTTTCGTTCATGTGTATTTTCCAGTTTATCTTTATCAATATGGCCAATGCCAGAAAAAAATTGCCTTAGTCGGTGGTCTGGAGAACAGATTGGAAGGAGCAAGTGACATAGATGCTGTAGAGCGTTTTGTCACATGCACCTTTCCCCTTTGAGTACACCCCGGTGGTTACCTACGCATCGACTGGTAAATGCATGTGTTTGATCTCTTCAGTCAGCATTAGAACAATGTTCATCTTGGGTTTGGGCTAGAGTATGCACAAAACGTATATGGCAAAGAAATTATTATGTCTTAAAAACATCTTTTAAGATGACTATATTTGTACTCATTATTCATTTTAAGATGAGAATATATTTTTTTAAAAAGCCAATATACATGAGCTACATCTCAAGCCCTTTTCATTTTATTTTTTATTTTAAAACAGTGTTTCACTAAGTTGCTGAGGTACTCCTCAAATCTCCCATCCTCCTATCTCAGCCTCACAAGTACCGTATGCACTACTATGCCTGGCTTCATTTTAAAAATTATTTTCAACATATTTTTTCCAAGACAGTGATGTCATCAGGGCATTTCCCTTTGGAGGGCGTTATATTATCTATTGCTCTAATAGCAACCTTGAGTGAAAGTATATGTTTCTAGTAGAATATTAAAATAAAAACTTCAACTGAAGAGAAGTGATAGTTTGGCTTTTTAAAAGCATATTTAATTAACTGACATTTTATGATACATGAGTAATTGAGAAATGAAATGAACCAAGGCAAATGGTTTTTCTTTTTATATCTGATGAAATATGTGTTCATTTATTGATATGATATTTAATAAAGTTTATTATATTTCTTAAAAATGGAGCATTCCCTCTGACTTATTTCCCAATGCTCTCTCAGATGGTGAAAAGAGCAGGGCTTATTGTTTGAAGTACAGACGAATAAATTTATTGTAGCACTTCAGTTACCCAAATTACACAAATGCCCCTTTATCAAAATGGAGAACCAGATACATATTTTAAAATCCTCAAACCCTCATTTAAGGATCCTCTATCAAATTAGACTGCTTTTGTTCTTTCTTTATTGTTTTGTTGTCTTTCTTTATTGAACTCCTACTTTGTGTGTGGTGCAGTTTTATTTGTTTTGGTGGATATAAAAATGTTCTGTCCATGATGATTTTATTCCCACCCCCGGGAATGTTCCCTGTGTGTATGTATACATATCATTTCCTTCCTTCAAGGTCTAACCCTTTTCCTACTAAAAGATGTTTTCCTCCACTGATTTACAGCCCAAATCCGTTATTTTACATTTATTCTTACTTGGGATGATATACATATTTTTTAATATACTTTCGTTGGTGCATTGTAATCTCACCTCCCAATGAAGTTGCACATGATAGGGGCATACATGCATATAGGACTTAGTGGAATGTTACCTTTTTTTTTTTTTTACCATTCCATACCTATTCCCTTTACTATTTACCAAGGTTTCATTCACCTATATGGCAAACATTTTCAATTTTAAATCTCTAGAGTAAACTTCTTCTTTAAACTAGAAAACCCCGTGGTTAACTGCCTCCTTGACACATCTACTTTCATCTCAAATCCAATGTGTCAACTATAGCATCCCCCACAATCCTGTTGGAATGATCCCCGTCTCAGTAAACACTTCCACCATCCTCACCATCCTCAGCTGCTCCTATTCATGACTCATATTCAATCCACATCAAACCATACATATATTATTCTAATTATCTCCCAGTTTTCCCATGATCTCTCTTAAGATGCAGTACTCTAGTCTAAACCCTAATAATTGTTAAATAAATATTGTATGTATGATTGAGTCTACCAAGGACTTCCCATATCCAGTTTTTCTCTCCTCTACTTTATTCTTCATTATACAGTCTTTGTGATCATTTGTGCTCTCAAATGGCTTAAATGCTTCCATTTCTTCCAATTGCTCCTTCTTTAAAGAAAAAATCTGTTATAGAAGACGTCTATGATTTGGTTGTTGCTTATTTCATCTACCTAATCTAATGCCACTCTTGCCCTGGTCTTATTAACAACAACATACAATTCCTAAACTAGCTCAGGTTTTCTTCCTCCTCATAACTTAAGAGATCTAACAAGAGGGTTCTTCCTGACTCCTCCTTAGCCTAGTGAATGTCTGTTTATCCTTGGTCACAGCTGGGATGTTCCTTTCTGATAAGATAGGTCATGATCTCCTCTTCCGTGATCTCATAACCTATGATCTCACTTTAGCAACACTTACTTCTCTTCCCATTGTAAATTATATGAGTGATGTGTGTTTGTTTTATTTTTCTCTCTGATAACAGATATGACTTCCTGAGCACAAAGACTCTGATTGATTTATCACACTATTTATGGTCATTTATGAGTATTTGTTAAATGTAGGAAAAACTACCTCTCTTTCCTTCTAATCCAGAGTTTATTTTTCTTGTTCCAGCATAGATTTCCCCCCAAAGATTTCAGTATACTCTAGATTTGGGGGATATTTTTTATCTTCCTTTCCTCTTACTCTTTTGTGAGATTTTCATGCAGCATAGTAAAATTAGATGGACTGTAAAGAAGCCTTTCTTTATGGAATTGTTTGTTTTTAACTCAGAATAATCTCATACCCAGGATTTTATGTACCACAATGCATTCATTTAGCATCCATGCCACCTATAAAGTCACCAAAAAAAAAAATAACAACAACAAAACAGTATTATATTGATGGCATGACGTCATCTATTATTTACTATTAATCAACTTGAAATAACTTTTATACAATAGGCATCACGGTTCCATGTTTCTCTCTTGCTCTAGCAGAGGAAATAAAACATGGGTGAGAAGAACGATGAGGAAATAGCCAATCATAAGAAGAAGGGGTACGTCTATGGCTGTGTATGTGTGAATGTTAAGGGACATGTGATGAAATGCTAAAGAAAATGGGAGGGGGGTAGAGACTCCAGGTATCATCTGGGAGTCCACTACTCCAGACAGGCCTACAGAGTGAATGCCTGCTTATAAAGACGGGGCTAAGAGTAGTAGAAAGGCATTCTGCTCCCAAGAATCATTCAAAAATTACAAATGGAGCAGAATCTAAAATTTCATAGTTAATTGTTTCGTTGGGTAATTTAAACATCCAAAAAACCTTTGAGAGAGGCAACACATTACATAATCCTCTTAATGCATATGTGCCCATAAGTTTCCCCACCTACAGGAGGGATTTGATAAAGAAAAATCCTGGAAGGACAAAAGAAGAGAAGGAAGTAGGAAGGGAGGGAAGAAAGAGAAAGAGGAAGAAGAGTGGGGAGGAGAGGAAAAGAAGAGGAGAAAATGCTGAGAAGGCAAAGAAAGACAAATGAAGACCCCTAACTGAGAAGGACTGTCTAAGCTGAGCAGTAAGGAGTTCTGACTAAAGGTATCTGTCTTCCTTTCTCTTTTCCATACTCAGTGTTTGTGTAGCCCAAAGACAAATACAGCAAAGCTTTTTAAAGTAGGGGCTGCTCCTTCTCCTGACCTGTGCTTTATCGGTTCATTGCCACATATGTCCAAAGGAATAGCAAAAAAAAAAAAAAAATTCTGTAAGAGAAATTATAACCAAGGAAATTCACACAAAAGGAGGGGTCTGGGAAGGTGGGGAGGGAGGAGAGGGAGAGAGGGAGCTATCACCTACTTTGGCATTACAATCAGTTTGTGAGAATTTTAAATAATTCTGTCTTTTAGCCTAAGGTATTCCACCCCCTCATTATTGCTTTTGGGGACTAGAAGACAGATCTAGGAGCAATTCAATCCAATTAGAAGGGAAAAGAGAGATTTTCTCTGGCAATTGCTATGCAAATGTGTATGTCAGGAAATAGAAAAGGTGATACTAAGCAGCACATTTGGTTGTTGACGACAGGATTCTTTATTTTCTGTTTTCTCCGAAGGCTTTTGGTTTTCTTTTAAGCCTTAACCTAATAGAACGATGGCCTAGGTAGTCCTGCCAAGGTCAGCTTGACTTTCATCATCCTCTAGAGGTGCAGACTGGGCCAGGTAAGCAGCACCTGGGGGCAGCTCCCCGTCAACATTCTATTCAATTGTCATATTCATGTTTTCAGTAATAGGAATTGCTGGTGTGTGACACTTTTTGAAACTCGGCATTGTGAGCTTATAAAACATTTCAATGGGTAATAGTGTCAGACAGTGGTAATTAATCTTGGAGGAGAAGCCTGTTTCTGAATTGAAGCACTGCTTAAAGGTATGACAATTTAGTCTCTACTCATTAAAAGTTGGGCTGGAGCTTCTACCTCTTACCTATAGTTTTAAAAAAAAAAAAGATAATTATGCTAGAAAGCCTGCACAATTGGATTTTCACTGTTATGAAACATGTATTCTGAGTGACTATATCTAACCCTTTTTCTCAGCTCTGTGCAGGACAGTGAGGGGTGGCACAGGTCAGGTAGGAAGCCAGGAAGAGCAGGGAAGCTTAAAAGGCTAAGCTGGGTGGGAGGGTACCCAGAGGTCATGGAATCTGGAGCCAAATTAAGACTTCAGCGATGACAGGACCATGAGCCCAGTGAGGTGATGGACTTCTCCAAAATCAGCTAATTACTTGCAGACAGGAATCCAAGGTCATGTATTTTAATCTCACTCAGCCCTAGGGCAACTTTATTGTTTCAGTCCTGGTTTCTCCTTTCAAACCTGTTCTCTCAGAAGCAAGTGAGAAAATTCCTGCACATCCATGGATAAAACGCAGCAGCCCAAGCACAGCAGAGCCACTGTAATTCTGTAGGAACTCGAAATGGAGTGAGATCAAGGTGTAACTAAATAAAAACAAAATACTGAGTGACCAGGCAAAGGGATGAGACTCAGTGAAGTAGGAGATACAGATATAAGCATGCAAAAAATATTGAAATGTATAGATGTAGCAGGATAAACACATCCTGCCGACTTATCCTATTGAAGAATAGCCACTGGAAGGGTTATAAAGGTAGTCATCAATTAAAATAAGAAAAAAGCACAATATGCCTTTTTTCATTACACAATTAGTTTGATGGGATTTTTTATGACATTCTAATCATTCTAATATTTTTGTACTGGAATGAAAATAAAAGTGTAGCTACTTTAAAATATTTTCTTCTTTCTAGAAAATGTGGTTATGAGACCTCAGTGCCAGTGATGCTGTGCCCTATTTGGTGGAAACTACATGCATAAGTTATTTCCCTGAGCCTCATTTCACATTAACCTTGCATGCACATTTAGCAAAATATGTGTATAGAATACACGGCATCGCTTTTTGGTTTATCAAATAGAAACATTTTCTATTCTGCAGCTATGCTTAGATATGTGCACAAACTGATTGATTCAGTTGTCTCTTTCTGCTCTTCTTACTTATCCTGTGAAATTTGTGTTAGTGCAAAACTCTTGGTGACCAAGCCTTCAAGCCCTTCTAGTTAAATAAATGTAGAAGGAAGGAAATTTTTATAGAACTCTGTAGCTGACAATCCTGTTGCAGTGAAATCAATCCTGGGATTTGAGCCCAACATTTCTTTACAGCAGAGCCAGGACCCATAAGCAGTTCAATTGAGCAGTGAGAAGAAAAGGAAAATGCTGGTGGTGGAAGCTTGTTTTTTACCAAATGCAGGTGATTTTAGTTGTGCTTTATAGTCAGCATCTAGGGTTTAAGCATCCACAAAAAAATGTGTATAATTAGAATCTATTTGATTGATACAGTTATCAAAGATCCTACATCTAATATAATTTAGTTCTAGAGTAAACAAAATAATTTAGAGAAGTTTAATTGTCTGGGACACACACACACACACACACACACACACACACACACACGAGAGAGAGAGAGAGAGAGAGAGAGAGAGAGAGAGAGAGAGAGAGAGAGAGACAGAGAGGAATGAATCCAGGGGCATTCTACCTCTAAGCTATATACCCCCAGAGCTTTAAAAAAAATTTCTTTTTTAAATTTTGAAGCAAGGTATCACTAAGCTACCAGGTGCTGGCCTCAAACTTGGGATCTTCTTGTCTCAGCCTCCTACATACTACGATTACAGGCAGGCACCACCATGCTTGGCTAACCCTAAGAATTTTTTTAAAAGTTTATGTAATTTTTTATTATTATAGCACACACTTATTTATGTTTTTAGGTCATTTTTTAAATTGAGATGTAATATAAACATGTATAGGTATGATTTCAGCTGTAATTAACCTTATTAATAACTGGCAACATGAGCAGGTAGGGGTCATTTTTTATACTGCAGCGATTCTCATATTTCAATGTGTATAACAGACTGATTTGGATTCAGCTGGTCTGTGGTGAGGTGATGCCATTGCTGCTTGTAGTAATATACCTGAGATCTTGAAAAAAGAACAGGGTTTGATGCACTGCCTCCACAATGTCATGACCAAAGTCTCTGAGATTCTTTTCCTCTTTCCCCATGTCTATAGGACTGTTGCTCCAGCTCTAGCCATCAATCTGGATTTATGGGAAAAAAAAAGAAAAGAGGAAAAGTGCTGGGCATGATGTCACACCTATAATCCCAGTACTTGGGAGGCTGAGACTGGAGGATCACAGGTTTGAGACCAGCCTCAGCAACTTAGCAAAACCCTCAGCAACTTAGTGAAATTCTGTTTTAAAGTTAAAAAAATAAAATAGGACTGGGGCTGCAGTTCAGAGTTAGAGCACCTTTGGATTCAGTCCCCAGTAACACACACACACACACACACACACACACACACACACACACACCTATGTGGAGAGCCATTACGCCCAAAAGACGCACGTGGCGGAAGCGACTGTCTGACACAAACAACTCCTTACTAGGGCATGGCCGGAAGATTGGTGCGGAGGTGGGTCGGGCGATATGTTCCTGGCCAATTGGCTTTCAGAACGGGCCGGCTCAGGATTGGTCAGAAGCTAGTATATAAGCTAGGGGCGGAAACGCAATTGGGGCCATTTTCTCTCTGTAAGTCAACTGCCTGAGTAAAGCTTTGCATAGAAGGAACCTGTTTGTGGCATTCTTTGTCTGCTGGTCAGACACTTGTGCGCCGCAAGTGGTGGCCTGTATGGAGAAAATTTGCAACCCTGCGTGAGGTTCCAGAACTGTGCAGAGTCAGGGCGATCGATCGGAAAAGGGCCGGTAAGTAGGGGCCCCGAGCTAAGGTTCCAGGAATAAGAACAATAGTAAGGTTCGCGGAAGGCGACAATCATGGGGAATTCTCCCAGTCGCCCCTTGCGGGTTGCTCTTTGGGAGCTGCTAAAATCTAAGGGTCTGAAACTAAGTTCAGGGACATTGGATGGGTTTTTGCAGGATTTAGATGAGGCGTCTCCCTGGTTTTTGTGCTCCGGTGCTTTGACCAGTGCATGCTGGGAAAAGGTCGGACATGATTTATTTAAGGCATCAGAGGGAGGACAGTTACATACTGGAACTAGGGGGCTTTGGAAGGTCATCAAAGCTGCGTAGATGATAAAGACTGCCAGGTGACTGGGGAGGCTTTGGAGGAACTACAGGAACGCAGATCAGGGGAGAGTAATCATGGAATGGGAAGGGGTACCCTTGGTTGTGATCTGTGTGATCCTGGGCCTTCAAACCCCGGTGAAGAAGAAAGTAGTTTTGAGGATTCGCATTCCTCCGATGAAGGGGAGTCTAATAGTGAGGATCAAGAAATGAGTCAGCTTTTAAGTTTGATACAGAAATTGAAAGTAAGAAGGAAAAGGAGGGCTAGACTTAAAGAGAAGGGCGCGGTCATCGAGGAAAAGGGACAAGATGGTGTTCGGCCCTCTTGCTCTGTAGGCCCTCTAGACTACATGGCCAGGCCTCCGCCGTATAATGGCAACGTGGGCATTTGTAGATCAGGAACCTCCTTTTCACCGTAGGCGTGGAAGGAGGCGGCATTGGAGTTTCCGGCCGTTGCCTTCCCAGTCATGCTAGATGCTCAGCAGAACAGGGTGCATGAGTCAGTTGATTTCAAGATGATTAAGAACCTGGCTGAAGCAGTACATGCCTATGGTGTGACCGCATCATTTACATCAAGCATAATAGACAGGCTAGCCCAGCAAGCTATGACCCCCGATGATTGGATGCAGACTGTAAAGGCTGTGTTGACACCTGGTCAATACATAGGGTTCAAGGCTTGTCTTTAGCTCTTACAGGTCAATGGAATCAGACGTTTGAAAATTTGGTGAACGACCTGCAGATGTCTGTAGTGGTGATCAGCTCTACTCGAGTGGACCCTGGGTTTGCCACGAGCTTGACCAGCTGGCTGCACATTGCGATGTCTTCACTCAAGGAGTGGGCGGGCATTGGGACTTTAGGCTTTGTACTTCTTCTGGCCATTCTTGTAGGTTCCTGCTGTATGTACCGCATATTGCGGACTCAAGCTCGAGAAAAATTGATAATGCATCAGGCCTTATGTGCCCTAGAGGAAGGTCAGACTCTGCAAGTTTGGCTGTCTGTTCTCCGTAAGTCTCCCTGACATTATGTCAGCATATGACCATGTACAGTGGCTCCAGCGTGTTTAGGTGCGTTCGAGGTATTCGCCTAAGACAGAGGCCATGCCTGGGAAATACTTCAACGCTCCCCGTCTTAGCAGACGATGCTGCATGCGTACTCAGTGACGGGCTTGAATACCCGATCAGACAGGTTTATTTTTTTGAGCATAAGAATCTCCAGCCCCATCAGTACTGGTCTAAAACAAAAAAGGGGGAGATGTGGAGAGCCATTACGCCCAAAAGACGCACGTGGCGGAAGCGACTGTCTGACACAAACAACTCCTTACTAGGGCATGGCTGGGAGATCGGTGTGGAGGTGGGTCGGGCGATATGTTCCTGGCCAATTGGCTTTCAGAACGGACCGGCTCGGGATTGGTCAGAAGTTAGTATATAAGCTAGGGGCGGAAACACAATCGGGGCCATTTTCTCTCTGTAAGTCAACTGCCTGAGTAAAGCTTTGCATAGAAGGAACCTGTTTGTGGCATTTTTTGTCTGCTGGTCAGACACTTGCGTGCCGCACACCTGTGCAATTTATATACTCTCTTTCGTTTCAGGGGGGGAAGGGAGTAGAAAATCAGGGAACAAGTTTTTCATGCCTAGTGTACATCAGTTGAGATCCTCCACTTGGGACACACAGATCAAAATTAGAGTTCTTTCTCTTAGCAGGAAGAGGTGAATGGTTATTGGGCAGCGGTTAACAGTGACTGCCACGGTGATGTGGTTAAGGAAAACACAAGGCTCAAGTAATAAAAAAAAAAAAAAAAAAAAAAAAATATATATATATATATATATATATATATATATATATGTAATGAAAACAAAAACTTTTTTCCTAACCTCGGTGCTTAATATTTTTTTCCAGAAGAAGCTACTTAATATTTCCAGGTATGCTCCTCAAAATTTGTATAATAACCTAA
The DNA here is from genome assembly GCA_004027655.1 of Graphiurus murinus. NCBI lineage: Eukaryota > Metazoa > Chordata > Mammalia > Rodentia > Gliridae > Graphiurus > Graphiurus murinus. Next base: position 70,964 of record PVLC010004831.1, on the reverse strand, counting down.
TGAAACTATATATATTCCTTCAAAACCAACCATATTTCAAAATAATAATTCTAAAATGATGTAAGATGTGATTTTTTTCTTTAATAAACTTAATTTTTCTTTAAACTGGATGTCTATTTATATTTTGGGGACTCCAACACAATCTTCATTCAAAGATTCATTTTCTTCCTGCCTTCCAAGAATGAGTATGTTTGCCTGTATTTTTTTTGTTGTTGTTTTGTTTTTGATTTTTTGGTACTGGAGATTGAATCCAGGGGCATTCTACCTCTGAGCTATACCCCTAGTCATTCATATATACATATATATGTATATATATATATATATATATATATATATACATATATATATATATACATGTATATATATATATATATTTAATTTTGAAACAGTGTCTCACCATCTCACCAAGTTACTGTGTGCTGCTGGCCTCAAACCTGTAATCCTCGTATCTCAGCTTCCAACATACTAGGATTATGAATGTGTGCCACAGCCCTGGCTGCTGTGGTTGATTTTGCTTAAACTCTATTAAATTCAGTTATCATTTTGCCCTACATATTAAATCATTCAGAAATAACTTGAAACACTTGAAGGGACCACATTATTGGTTGTCCAAATTGTTTTATTGCCCAGATTTTAGTATTTCCTTGAATCTTTGCTTTATAATACAGCTCTACTCTGGTAATAATTAGATTATAATAAATGTCAAGGGTTTGTTTCCTTAGAGGGAAAACTTTTAGGTTATTTTTTATTCTTCCTTCAGAGATTGCCACCTCCATCCTCCTTTGGTGATCTCTTTTCCTGAGAAAAGAGAATAAAGATAAAAAACACATGTCTATTTTACTGTTGATCTAGTGGGAATGTATTAGAAATACTTTTTTAAAAATTGGCACTAGATTTTTGCTGACTTGGGGAAGTTTTATCCACTTTGAAGGACTAAAGCTCAGGCTACAGAAGGAGTAATATCTAGATCTATAATAGCATCTTGTGGGGCTCTTTTCTGTAGCACCCCGGTGTTAGAACAGATATTCTATCCATATCAATGAGAATCAGATTAAAGACTGGCAGCGCATGAAATTGTGTTAGTGGCTAATAGGCAAAAATAGAGCTTTACTCACGACTGCAATATGAAGTCATTGTCCTTCTATGAATCTAGTTGGGAACAGAACGTGGAGAGGTTACTGAGTTTATCCGGTTCAGAACATGACACATCTACAGCAGGTAGTTGCAACTGCTCATCTGGATGAGAAAGGTGAATGCCATCAAAATAAGCTTTTTTAATTTTAATTTTAAATTTTTTGTGGTATGGGGAACCCAGGGGCATTCTACCTCCTAGCTACACATTCTATTTTATTTTTATAAAAATATATAGGTTGATAAGAATCTTACTACTTGCTGAGGCTGGCTTCAAGTCTGCGATTCCTGTCTCAGTCTCCCAAACACTGGGATTACAAGTGTGTGGCACCACACCTGGCTTAAAATAAGCTTTAATTACCATAGAGAATTAGTAGATCCCCAGTTTATGCAGGAATTTCTACAGTGCAGTTCATTGCGAGAAAACAGAATGATAAGCCAAGCAGACAGAGGGATTCAAAGGCGTGATGTTCCAAACAGTGGAGCTATGTGTGAAAACAACAAAAACTGGATCCCGCCATCTTGTTTTTCTGCTTAGGAAGAACACAGAACCCATTTATTTATTTATTTATTTATTTATTATTTATTTATTTATTTATTATTTATTTATTTATAGCATCTTTTGGGGAAAAAGTCAAAGAAGTAGAGACCTAAAGGATGAGTCAGAGTTAGCCAGGTAAAGGTAAGAAGGGACTAGGTATAGGAAAGCAAATGAAGAGGACCTAACTTGAGAAAAGGTCAGACTCCAGAGACACTTGACATGGGGAGACTGGAGAACTAAAGTGGTGGGTCAGGACATATGAAACTGTTCTGAGGCTTTAAATATTGGCAATCGTACCCAGCCCAACCTCACAAGTAAAAACTGTGTGCAGAAATAGTGAAAGCAAGTGGCAAGATTTGAGATAAAAAAGATGTTAGAATGTGTTAAATACAGAGCCCTGTAAGCCATGTGGAATGAAAGAATAAAAACTCTTTCTTAATAACTCAAATTCATGTGTTGAGAAGGAATGCTCTAAAAATGCAGAAAAATAGCATTCAATATGTTCTTACAGGGAATACTGTATTTCTTTACTCTATTAACATTTAAGTTATCTTTGCTTTTGTTTATTTGTTTCTACCTTGCACAATGGAACTTTCCCAGTGAGAAGATCCTGTTAGCACTGTCTCTCCTTCTGCATGGAACAGGAGGCCAGACATATGCGTGCATGTACGTTAGGGTAGAAAAGACACGTGTGGCATGACAAATCTTTATTTCTACTTTGCATATTTTCACAGTGAAGGGGAAATGGTAACATTTTTCTTGGCTTATAATCTATCTAGATTTCCTTCCTAGACCTTGGGTGACTAGGTTCCAGCAAGCCCTGCTATTGACCTTGTACTAATGTTATTCTACTGATATAACTCAGCAATATTGCTTCATCTATAAATGCAGAATATATCTATGCTTATGTCTGTATATCCGTCTATCATGCACCTATCACCACATTATTATAGGAATGTTTGAATAAATGTTGTAGTGTTGGATTAAAATTGCTTCCCCCCCTCTTTTCATCATTATTTTCTTTAGCCTACAGTAATTTCCAGAGCAGAGGCAAGATTTTAAAGATGAGAAAAATTGATCTTTAGTAAATGAAGGGATCTCTAGATAGCTCAGAAAAAAATCAGCACCACAATTAGATGAGAATCTTAGGGACTAAAATCTAATACTCAGAGATATTAAGAAGAGCCAAGATGCTATTATCAGCTAATTCTTTTTGGTACTGGGGATTGAACCCAGGGGCATTCTACCTCTGAGCTATACCCCTATCCCTTTTTATCTTTTATTTTTGAGACCGAGTCTTGCTAAGTTACTAAAGGTCTAGCTAAGTTGCTGAGGCTGGCCTCAAACCTGCAATCCTCCTGTCTCAGCCTCTCAAGTACTAGGATTATAGGTGTTCACTACCAGACATGGCTATCAGCTTTCTTTTTGATGACATTTTAATAAATATTGTTAGCTTTATGCTTAAAATTAGTAAAAAAAAAAAAAAAGAACTAGGAGGATTGATCTGAGTTTTGATTTTTGTTATTTATTAGCTTTTCTAGGTCTTATTGAAAATGAACTTCATTCTTTTTATATTGCACCCTTCAATGCTGATATTTGGCAATTGTCTAAGTACATAGTAAATAAGGCACAAAGAATAATAAAGAAGCACTTGAGATGCATTAATTTTTTTTCTGATGGTTATGCATCACTTCAGCATGTAGCAGCAGCTTGTGACACATGTCAACACTATATGACAAGCTGCATGAAAAATAGATTTGAAATCTGGAGGAAATAAATGCAGGAATCAATGACTTCTGCTGGCTGCAGTGAACCATGTAGTCCTCCATGCCTGGCAAACTTGTGTTTTATGCAGAAGAGAAATACTTAGGGAACATATTGGGGAGTCTATACTCAAAGGCATTTGCAATCAGTGAAACAAAATACATAAGCATCTGAGAAACAGCATGACAAATTATTTCCCAGGGACTTTCTGAGTTGTGTGCATCAGTATCCTAGAAGGGGAAGCCCCTCCTTTTTATCCCTCGGGATTTTGTAGCTTTCTGTAGTGCATAGGCATATCTCTTTCTGGAAAATCCACTGTAAAAAGATATCAGGGAAAATAATTATATAGATTCAGCTGTCTTTAGTAAGACTAGAAATGAGAGAAGTGTACATTTTTCTCCCTTCTCTCTCTTACTGAAGGCCTTGCTCAATCTCTCTTTCAGCTATGATACTATTCCTTTCTTTTATTCTAGCATGCAAGTAGAATACAAGAGTCTTCCTGAATCACTAAATGAAGACATCTTCTATATAATAATTTGTCATGCTGTTTCTCAGATGCTTATGTATTTTGTTTCACTGATTGCAAATGCCTTTGAGTATAGACTCCCCAATATGTTCCCTAAGTATTTCTCTTCTGCATAAAACACAAGTTTGCCAGGCATGGAGGACTACATGGTTCACTGCAGCCAGCAGAAGTCATTGATTCCTGCATTCTAGGAACATGAGGTTGTGTGCTGTAGTACAGTAGATTCCTGAAGGCAGAGAAGTCCTCATAACCTCAAAAACTAAATAAGAGTAGCACAGTATGGCATTTCCTTTCCAATTTTCAAACTTTCAAATTGCACATGATTTATGAAATTTGAGTTGTGTTTTTGTTTCTCAGCTTTCCCATCTACATAAATGGAATGATATTCCTATCAGGGTTGGTATGAATTTAAGTAGTATGGCATTTCTTTCTATTCTTTCATTAAAAGGAGAGATAATATGTGCCAGCATTAATCAATGGGCACAAAACAAACTCCACCTAGAACGCATTCCAGTTAGACAGTGTGGCCCGGGGTTCCTAAATACCAGCCTTCTCCTAATACAGTACCTTCCACAAGTGCTTAGGGATGGAATGATGGACCCTCATTCCCTTGGAGCATGTCATCTCAGAATTAGGCAGGTGATACTGATAACGATAACCTTTTCCCAGTTTCAAAATCCACAGGACAGTCACATCACCTTCTATTCCAGTGTAGAAAATCCATAAAAAATCTCTATCGATCTTGTCTTGTGCAAATACTGTTCTGTTGGCTAGGTTTGTGGAAACATTGCCTGGAAGTTGATTTTAAAAGAAAATACTCAGAAGCACCTGCAGGGTTTGGGCAGAGACTCTGATAATATTTTGAGATAGAACTGATAAGATAAGAGCTCATTTCAGATTTAGGCAACAATTTGCTGTTTTTTTATGGACTACCAAGATGATGATCTTTATTCTTTACAAATCTCCAAACTCGTTTTTTCCTGTAATAATATCGTAATAATTTGCTATCCAAATACCTCTCTTCCCCTATTGTTTTTCTGGAAATTGAGAAAAATTGATGATGATGATTTTTTTTTTGACATGTAGGACTATACTCAAACTGCCATTTACTGCTCTGGGTCATTGTTCTATTTCTGAATCATATTTCCTTAAGTAGCTTCTCTCACTTGCAACCTCTCCTTCACTTCATATACGGGAGAAATCAAGATTAGCTTCCTAAATCATAATGAAAAATAGCCCATTGGAAACTGTGGGAAAGATCTAAAGAAAGGTAAAAACCAGGCTTTGGTGCTATTTTTCAAATATAGTTTAGCTAATTTTGGTGGAATAGTGAAACAAACTGGGAATCTTTAGGAATAATATTGATAAAATGTTAGTAAACCAATAAGAAAGGAGTAGATGAACAATTATGTTAATTGTAATACTGAACCCTTCCACTTCAAATTTAATATTTACGAATGTGGGAAATGTGATGGCCTTGTGACAAAAAGAACCTACAAATACTCTAGTACTCTACTAACATGAGAAGAAATAGGGCAATTACTTTCTCTCTTCATTTTATATAATTAAAAAGAAAATATGAAATTAATGTTGGATTGCACCAAGCATATAGAACCTAGTAAAACAAACTGGCAGTGAGGATAAACATGCACTATTGACAACTCTTGAGAATTGGAGAGTTAGGGTTAAGAAAAGGATGATGAAAACCTGACTTTGAGGCCCGGTTTAAACTCTTGCTGTCACACACTGGCTAGAATGATGGATGACGCTACCACCACTGACAATGAGAATTGGAGAAGAGGTGAATTACTTTCAATGCCTGGAGGTTCAGACTCAGATCGTCTGCAAATGAACTTGTGTTGTTGTTCCTTAATTTTACACATTAAGCATTCAATTCTAAGAATATAAATTATTTGCATCAGCACTAAATTTCAACTTACACTGCTTGCTGAGGCATGATAAATACTTTGTTACCTAGTCATATCAATGCCTGAAATCCTTAATCTACAGTAAGAGAGCACATACCAGCAGTTTCCAGCATATCTTAAAACATTAGCTTTCTTGGAATCAATCTGTGGTGCTTATTCAAAATAGGCATTCATTCAGGAAAACAAACAACTCCCTTATGAAGCTGGTGACTTACGATAATGCCATAACTATGTTCCCACCATCAATAATAACAGCATATTTACATGAATAAATTCTTTGACAATTCTCATCTTTCTCTCACATGCACTTCAGCCTTATATGAACCCCAAGGGAATGGAGGATATTTTTTGTTTCCTCCTCACCTCACATTCCCAATGTGATCTGTCCAGGAGAACAGACTAGTTTGAGAAGATACAAATGAAAGCAGACACAAGCCTGTATTGCCATTTTCTGTATGAGCAGACAGAGTTATGGGGTCATTTGGCCTGTGTACATGCCTGGGAAGCTGAGAACAGCCCTGGAAGGAAGCATCGATACTGCATTCTGTTTCACATACCTGCTCCCTAGGAAAGTTCCTACAATATTCAGTTGCTTGCTGAATAAGTGAATATGTGGAAATCACTTGGAACGTACATGACAGCAATTTAGGAATATCCTTTTCTTTTGGACCTTGGTAAGTCAGGATGTCCATCATCCTTTGCTGAGCGCTACCTTCTCTCCATCTGCTAAGGCCTACAGTCAGGTGAACAATGGAGCAGGAGGTCCTCATACCTTTCACTCATTAATGGAAATAAATTCCAACACTTCTGTTGTATCAAAATAATTTTATCTAAGAAATAAAAGTTTGCTCTTCAATATTCCTAAGTACAGTTGATCCTAAGTACAGTTATTTTCAAATTCAGTATTTGCAAATTTGCCTACTTGTTAAAATTAATTCCAGCCAAGCTAGGTGTGGTGACCCACGCTTGTAATCCCAGTACTTGGAAGGCTGAGAAGGCAGGATCTGGGTTTGTGGCAGCCTCAACTACTTAGTGAGGTCCTCTGCAACTTAGTGAGACCCTATTTCAAAATAAAGAATAAAAAATAGGGCTGGGGTGTAGCTCGGAGGTAGAATGCCCCTGGGTTCAATCCCCAGTACTGCAATAATAATAATAATAATAATAATAATAATAATAATAATTCCAGCTACCAAATCAGTATCCTAAGCACTTTCAAGATCTTTCACTGACATACACAGCGTCCATGGAGAGATGGGGATTTGAGCCAGCCATACATACACTCCTTCCTATCTGCAGTTGAGGAAGGCTTCATCTTGCTTTCCTGTATCAGCTCTCCTACTGAAGCAAGTGAACTCTTTGTGTTCTATTTAGTGAGGCATTTTTGCATATTTGTGCTTTTTGATAATGCCATTGCTATTTAAAGTGACTCTCCTTCTCCCTACCCCCAACATAACTCTGAAGTGTTTGGTGTTCCTAAAAGCAAACAGACTGTGATGTGCCTTACTGAGAAAAAAAGGTCTTAGATGGGCTCTATTTAGGCATAAGTTATAGCGTTGTTGGCCACAAGTTCAAAGTTAACAAATCACCAACATGTTTTTTTTAAATAGTGGACAGAAACACACATAAGAAAGGTTATATATTTAGTAGATGGTGAAGAGGTGACCTGAGGCTCACAAAACTAATCCTCTATTTCCTCTAGGTTCAATGACTCAATATTTGCTAATTCAGCATTCACAGTGATGTCATAAAACATGTCTACATGAGTAATGAGAATTGATTGTAGTTGGTGTTGTTATCTTACTTTGACACAAGGGGAAACAGAATCAAATAAGCAGTGGCTGGCAAGAAAGATGTGGCATAATTAAGACTTCCAAAATGTTGCTTTTTTAATGACAGCAGATTACTTTATGTTTTAATGGTTGTGTGTGTGTAGTGATATTCAGGGGTATGACACTTAAAAATAATTCGTAAAAGTGAAGAAGAAGAGACACTAAACCCTGTTAAAAGTCATGAATAGTTACGTTAGTAGGTTCGTATTATTTAGGTAAAACTGAGTCAATATTTGTAATGAGCTTTTATACATTTTTTGGTAAATGAATATTTATCTATTTGAAACATAGATATTCGTTAGATGGAATTTCATCATGCTCTTTGACCACTAGCACTGTGGCCTTTCCTGTGGCTTTCCCCATGAGATTCCTTTGGAAACAAGAAACAGGCTGCAAATGCACCCAAGCATTTTTTTTTTAAATCTATAATTCTTTTAGTGAACCTTGTCTCCGTAGACTCATTTTCCTTCACACACAGGATGATGGATAAACACAGAAGCTGTGGGTGGAGAAAGCTTTTTGAGATGAGTGCTTCAAGGTCAGGAGGCTTTAAGAAGACATATTTTTCTGCCAGCTTGCTTGGTAGGGTCAAGACTTTTCTTGGTGCTATAAAAACTTAGAAGGCAATTAAGCTATGAACTGTTTGACTCCATTTGGGTGCCTGTAACCACTGGGTCTGCCTTGTTAGAGGATATTCCACATGTCAGACTGTATGTGAAGGCTTCCTGGTACACGAATGCGATCCCCCCCCACCCCATTCCATTGCATTCATTTTTATTTTAATAAAGCGGTGCCACTTTGAAAATAAAGGAAGTGCATAAGCAAATAGAGAGTGCATTTCAATTCAATGATCATTAAGAATCTGCCCCAAGGCAAGCCTGCAACTATTTGAATCATGTCTTAACTCTAGAAATACCTTTATTTACTAGGTTAAGAGGTTTCTAGTATTCCTAGAATGGTAGAAAATGAAGCGAATGGATGTTGTGAGAATTGTAGTGGCTTTGATAGAAATAAGCTGGTTATATTACTAGTCTCAAAGCTCATCTTGTAACTAATGACTTAATGCATGTTACCTTAGACAAATTACTCAATATCTGGGACCCTCAGTTTCCTAACCCATAAAGTGGGATAATGTTCCTACCTCCCAGAGTTATTGTGAAAAATAAATTAAGAGACACATACAAGGTGTTTAGTACAGGGCCTGAAGCATTGCACTCTCGTGACTCAGGACACGGTGGTGCTGTGATGTCCATCACAACATCCGGGAGTGAATCTGAGGTGTGTAGAGGAACCACAGCTGAGCCCGGCTTCTTCCTTTACCCAGGAGAACTTTTAGCATTTTCTGGAGCTTAGGGTACAAGGAGAAACAATCTTTTATATGCCTGACATTAAGATATGATGGATGCCATTATTTATTTTATTTATGAAATGTAACCTGGTGCCACCCTCGATTGACTTGCCGTGGGGCATAGTTGAAAAATAAAACATTTTCATTAACATGCACCAGGCAGAGTGGCAGTAGCAATTGGAAATTGTCACATTATCAGCTCTGAGGTGCCATTTCAAATCCTGTCTTGCACTATGCAGTGCATGTTTGCCAATATTAGTCCTTTTGAATCCTGATAGATTGGTTGTTCCTTTGGCTACTGACACCCAGGGGGAAACTTCTCACTTCTAGTATCTCAATTGTGTGCCATGGCCTCAATTAGGCTTTAACATTGAGAATCTCTTAATGTACTTAAAGCATGTATTGGAAACAGGTAAGGAAAACAAGTGATTCTCCCTATATTCATTTCCAGTGCTTTACTAAATGATTGGAAAGTTATAGGTTATTTTGCTGAGAGGGCCTAATAATGTCATGTGAGACCATCTCTGTAAAATAACCCAGCCATGACTTTACTATTACAGTAATAAAGACATAAAAATGCAAAATATGAGCTCAGTCACATGACCCATGTTTTTTTTCTGGGTGATTTTCAAAGGATGCTTCAAAAGTGCATAGAAAATTTTTTTTTTATAAAAAACATCATTTGGTATAACCTATCACATTAAAGTCATCTTTTTCTTTTTGTTAAATCATTTCTCTCTAGTATTTCTCCATTTTATTCCCGTCAATTTCTTCATTTCTCTGATTTCTTTCCAGTTATTTTACCTTACTCAAAGGTTAGCTTACAAAATAAATTAAATGGGAACATGCATACTATATCTTTAAAATTGCCACTGAAGCTAAGAGCAGTAGAATATACCTGTACACTAAGTACCTGGGAGGCTGAGACAGGAGGATTGCAAGTTTGAGGCCAGCATGCAGTAATGTAGTGAGACCCTGTTTCAAAATAAAATAAAATAGGGATGACGGTATAGAGTTCAGAGGTAGTGTGGCCCCTGGGCTCAATCTCCAGTAAGCCCTCCTCCCCAAATGACAAGAACTGTGACTGAAATTTGGTTTTCATCCCTATCTTCCTTTCTTCCTCCTGCAAATAATCTCTTTCCAGTTTGTCATGTAGCTAGATGCAGTTGTATGATTCTGTTCTGGTCAATGAGATATAAATGAAATTCTTCTGGAAAGCTCTTTGTAAAGATTGTTATTTCCTAATGTGAGAAGAAGAAAGAAGAAGAAGGAGATGGAGGAGGAAGAGGAGGAGGAGGAGGAGGGGAGGAGACATACCAGAGAGTCATTTGCTGGTACTGATACTTCTCACTTTTCCCTTTTTTGACAGGGACGCACTATCTGATGTACAGCAGCCTTTCAATCACCATGAGGTAAGAAGCAGCATCATTAAGGGAAAGGAGGCCACAAAGAAATCAGGGTATTTGCTGACATCATTATGTTGCTGAATCAATTCAGAGACTTCTAGGCTTCTTGCTAAGTAAACAATAATTATCTTTATGGTTTAAGTCCCTGACAGCTGGGTTTTCTATTATTTATAGCCTAAAGTATTTCTAACTAAGAAAAGTACTGGAACTTCAACATTTCTATGTAAAACATTATTAAAACATTATTGTTAGAGCCAGGAGAGAAGAAAAACCTATGATAGGATTCTGAGAAGTATGCTATCTCACTGGGAGAATCTTTCGCCACATGAACGTCAGCTTTGGTGAGGAACTGGGTAAAGGGAAGGCACACTTAGAGGCTATGCAGAGATTAGTTAGAACTTTATAAAGAGGTTATAAGTGTGAGGAGGAGGGAGAGATGGGAGTACAACCCGGTGGTCTTCTCGCCTGAGATTAGCTTTCTTCTGAGACATTCACGATGGGAGTGTGTATCTACCAGCTCTCAGGATGTGGGCATTGTGTAAAGACTCCTGTTCACACAGCTCACAAGCAGCGAAGTCCCTGCGGGGCAGCATTGTGCCGAGGGGCTGGGGACAACCAAGAGGACTATTTCCAAACTGACTTTCTGCATGACTTTAGGCAAGCCACTCAATCTCCCTGTCTCAGTTTTCCCCATCTGCAGTGACTGGATGGTAATTCTTGCACAAAGCTTTCCTTCAGAAGGCTACTGAAAGGATTATTTTGATGTTTCTTTTTTTCTTTTTACTTTTATCAGTGCATTATAGTCTCACATCATAATGTACTTCATAGTGACTGTGCATTAAAAGAACATTAGAAAAAAATTCTAATTTGTAAAGGTAGAAAAATTTGCTCATTTTTTCAGGGATAGAAACCAAGAGATGTATTTGAAGGCTGTTTAGAGCCTTCCCTGGCCTGGGAAAATGTCAGTTACAGAGCTGCTCCCTGTTTCCTCTGTGGGACAGAATGGCTGAGGCTGCCAAGGCCCCCTTCCTCAGGCTGCACTCAGAGGAGCAGCTGAAAGTCCATTGCCATCTCAGGCACTTCTGTTTTTTATGTTGAAATTTTTTTTAAAGTATCCTCTTGGTGCCTTGTAATTATATATCATAGTAAGATTCAAAGTGATACATTCCTACCTGCACACATCACTCACTGGTGCATTTCCCTACACATCCCACCCGCCTCTCCCTCCATGTTAGTGAGATTGGAAGTGATGCCTCTATATATGAACACGTTATTTGATCTGTTTCTTCTCCCAAACCTCCATTTTCCTCTTCCCACCTCCCTCTCCCGATCCCCTTCCACTTTTCTACTGCTCTCCTTTTCCCTCCGAAGTTCCTTTTCATTCCTATTTTCTCTCCAGCTTCCACAAATGAGTGAAAACATATGACCTTTGACTTTCCGAGACAGGCTGATCTCACTTCTCATGATGTCCTCTAGTTCCATCCATTTTCTTACAGATGATATCTTTTTGTTCTTCTACAGGACTGAGCACAACTCCATTGTGTGTATATACTATGATGTCTTTATCCCTCTTAGGCACTTCCAATGGGATGTGGTGCAGAGAACATGTAACAAGTTGGCTGCAAGGAAAGAAAAGATTGCCTAGATACTTAATGAGAACTCATCATCCCCTTCAAATCTGCTAAGTACCTAATTGAACAAAATTCTGTAATAGGCATTTTACCAGGAGACCTGTGTAGAATCACCTGGAGGCTTAACCCCTTACTAATTATTTTCTATAATCAGACTTTATTAATGTCCTGATAGTTCATCTCTTTCCAATAGTCTTTACACTTCACATTGCTGCTAGATACAAAATTTTAGGGGCTCCTAATTTTTAAAATTATTTCTTTGATCAAACACTTTTAGTGTTTATTCAGTGTGTGTGTGTGTGTGTGTGTGTGTGTGTGTGTGTGTGTGTGTGTTACACAGGAGGGGTGCTGGGGATGGAACCCAGGAGCCTTCTACCTCTGTTTTTGAAATAGGGTTTCACTAAATTGTGGAAGGCCTGGCTGTGAACCTGTGATCCTCCTGCCTCAGCCTCCCAAGTGCTGGGATTACAAGTGTGTGCACCACTTTCGACTCCTGCTTATAATTTGTGGCGTTCAGGGTGAAACTCCTATTCCCCGGGCACCATGAACAGACTAACATGTTTGCGGTCAGCACTTTTAAGCCCCTTCACTTCCTTTCTGCCATCCTCCCAGGTGTCCACCATAAACATTAAGTCTAGACAACCAGCCTGGAGTTTCCAGCTTAAATTCAGGCAGGAGAAGATAATTTGAGGTTTTATTTGCAGAGAAGTATGGATGATAGTTGAAGAACCAGGAGAGAGAGTTTGCCATTACTGTGAGCACCGAAGATTTTAAAATGTGACCTCATTATTCTATTTTGGGGATCCAAAATTGCCAACGACTTACCTACAATATCTGGAAATACATTAAAAAAAAAAAAAAGGGACAGGGAAATTAAAAATACTTTAAAAAAAAATCAATCCACTTCAGCCAGCATGACATCACTATGTAATCGTTGAAAGCAATTTGTTTTATAGAATCAGAACAAACCCCTCAAATTGACTTCTAGTTTCCTTTTTAAAGGAGATAAATTGGGGCTGGGAGCTGCAATGCTAATATTCAGCCAGATAAGAAGCGCGTTTGCTTCCTGACAGACCCCTTGAAATGGGGTTTGTTAAAATGAATGCGCTGCATTCACAGGAACAGCAGCGCGGCTGGGTACTGCTGGCAATAAATCCAGCAATTCGCGTTTGACTTGGATGTTTATCATCGCTCCACTCCGGTGCTGCGCCGCCGAGGGGGAGGGGAGGGCACGCTGCAGTTCCTCGGGCGGCCTGCTGGTGGCGTCCCTCGACCGCGGAACCCAGACGGGCGCCCAGCGTTTCTAGTCAAGCATTTAATACATTAGTCTGTAATTTTTGTCTTGGAGGTAATGAGGCCTGGCAGCTTTAGCTGGTGCGCGATAACAAACCCGCACTGGTATCTTTGAAAGTCTTCGTTGCCAAATTCATAAAGGAAGAAATTACTTAAAAAAACAAAACCAAAAAAACCCCAAAACAACAACAACAACAAAAAACGACAGTAAACATGCTTTATTTTATAAGACATTGTGGTTAACAACCTGAAACAACGAAGTACTTTTTTGAGCTATAGCCAAACTAATTTGAGCTATATTAAAAATATAGCTCAAATATATGATGTGGATACTGTTTTTTTTCCTTTGATTTGTTAATTTTTGTTTAGGTTTTGGTTTGGTTTACGTTTTTCCCCATACAGCCTCTTGAAAATACAGACAGCCTAATATCCCGAGTTTGACAATGAGAGTACTAATGATAGTGATGATAAGGAACTCTCCTAATGTTTTTCCTCCCTGTGGTGAAAAGTAAAATGAAACCAATCTGGACGGTTCTTAGGATGGGATCGCTGCACCGCACTGTCATTTCTGTATGTGGATCAGCTGACCACCGGGGACAGGGGAGAAGACAGCAGAGGGACTCGTGGCTGGAGTAAGTATCCTGGGTTTTCATGACAGTGACAAGCACGGGGCTTTAATGCAACTGGAGAACCTTTGGGCAAGTTATTTTTAACACCATGCTGACAATTACCTGGTTCTTAAACATAATTAATGGAAGAAACCCACTGTAGGTATCATTTTTTTTTTTTTTTAACTGAAATTAGCTGACAATCCATGGCTCACAGAGGGTTGCTGGCATTTGGAGTGTGTATGGTTGCCAAATTCAATGAGAAGTACATTTAGTAGGTAAACTCCCTTTTAAGCACTGTGTCCTGTTGACCAAGGCATTAAAAAGGGAGCCCACTGTTCAGACATAAAAAGTTTATTTTTGAAAGCTGTTCAATCCTGAATGCCTAGACTAAAAAAGACTAGAATAGAAATAATGAACAGAAGCAACTCTAAGAGGAATGACATTACCAGTTTAAAAAAATGAATTATTCCCTCATTTAGAATAAAGCTATGCTATAGAGACAGGAGAAATTTGAGGATGAGAAGCAAAGATGCATTGATTTGAGTATCTATATTTATAGATTAAAAAGTTAACTATTGGTTTTTTACTTCATACTAATGATATAGGTTAATTTGGATTAATTCTTACTGATATATTTTCTTTCTTCTTTTTTTTTGGTAGTGGGGATTGAATCCATTGGCATTCTATCACCAAGCGATACCCCAGCCCTTTTATATTTTGAAACAAGGCCTTGCTAAGTTGCTGAGTCTGACCTCAAACCTGTGATCTTCCTGTCTCAGCCTCCCAAGCACTTCCATTACGGGAATGAGTTGAGCCCAGCTGATAATTATTTTTAAGGGAAGAGAAATAATAAATTTTAAATTTTAAACTTACTTGGACAATAGTTAAAAGTAGGATTATAACTGGGGATTATAACTGCTTTTTAAAAGATAAACTATCAGATCTCTGTAAATTTATAGGCTAGACATCTTTTTTAAAGAAAATAGGGGAATTTAATTGTCAGCTAAGCAATAGATCATGTAAATAGTGAATACATTTCTCTAATAGAAAATATATTTGGAAAAGATGGCTTTCTACTTAGTCACATTTCCCTTTACTATAGATTACACATGACAATTTAGTAAATTATTTCTTTCAGAGCTGTAAATGTTTTAGAGTGTATCACTTGATGCAGCCAGCAGACCAGGAAATGTCCTAACATGTTTCTAGGAGACAAAAAAGGGTTCACATCAAATAAATAAGAGCTTATCCTCAAGAAGGATTACTAACAGAATAGCCAAACATTTTCATACTTCATTCTGCCTGAAGTCTGAGCTTTCCAGAATTTACATCCAAAGCCATCACAACATATACACTGAGATTTTAGGCAAACTTTGACTTGACCTTATTTTCCTAATGTTAAATAAGGAAAAGTATATTTAAAATCTTTCTCCCTACAATGTTCTCTACAAAAGCCAAACTCATACAAATGAATAATTTATTTTATGTGATCATATTTGAAAACAAACTGAAAGCAGATATTAGAATCTACTTTTCCTCATCTGAGACACTACTATGACTCAAAACTCTGTGAACTTCTCATAGTTGATAAACAGGATTCAAAGACTGCAAGGCATATCTAACAGGAACCCACACACAGTCAGGCTTGCAAAAAGCTGGGCAGGTTATCGAGTTGACTTAGACAATACACAGAAGACTCAAATCATGCTTCCTCATCACAAAAGCACAGGATAAGGACTTTCAGTTACATTTTTCCCCATAGACTCATGAGTAAATGTAGAGTTGAATTAAGATTGATATACTCTTTCATATATATATGAAATATATAAATATATATGGAATATATATATATATATATATATATATATATATATATATATATGAAATTCCAGGGGTCTATTTTATGAAAGATACAGGGGTCTATTTTATGAAAGATACAGGCAAACTAGACTGCTTACAGAGAATAATTATTAATGTGCTGAGATGACTGGTGATTAACTTCAAGTTACAGCATTAGGTTTTTAAGCTCCCTGGGGGTACAACAGTTTCAACAGAAGCTCTGCATATTGGAAAAATCTCTTACTTTAGGAAAGAAAATGGAATAAGGCTCTTCTCAAAGATAACATCTTATCACTTTTAAGGTCATGGAATATGAATTAAATTAATAAAATTCTTAGTTTTGTACAATATTGATGACTAAAAATTTTTAGAACATTAATTGAAATCCTAAGATTCTCAAGAAGACATTTTTATGGGGGGAATGAGAGAGAAAATCTGATACTAGACTAATCCAGAAACCTTAGAAATATGATTATTATATTTGTCTAGTTTTATAACACTTTTTAAAAAATATTTATTTTAATAGTGGGGATTGAATTCAGGTACACTCTACCTCTGAGCTAAACCCCCAGCCTTTTAATTTTTTTTTTTAAATTTTGAAATAGGGTCTCATTAAGTTTCTAAGGCTGGATTCGAATCTGCCATCCTCCTGTTTAAGACCACAGAGGTGTGCCACTATACCTGTTTATACTTGCACAGTTTTGAGATGAAACAATAGGAGAGTATTTTGGCAGCACCTGGACAGTGACTCATGGAAGGAGTTTAAGGAGTAGTGTGAGTAGCTGTTTTTGTTTTCAGTTCTCATTTCCTCTGCTAGCCACACTGGTCCTCTCTTCCTCTCTCCTCCCTCCCATCCCCTTTTTACCTTTCTTGCTCTCTCTCTCTCATTATTATTATTATTATTATTATTATTATTATTATTAGTGCATTATAATCATACATCTTTGTTAGGTACAAGCTGGTAAAGGCATACGTGCGCACATCTCTCGTTTAACCCTCCCCCAATTTCCACCCCCCTCCCCCTCCCTCCTTCTCAAGTTCAGTTTAGAGATTAACTTTGATTTGTTTGTGAAAGCACATCATGTGCATTAGGGTACCTCCCCCATCACCTTCAGTTAAGTCACCTTCTCCGCTCATCCAAGTTTTCTCCTTCCTCATCCACTCACATTTTATTTACATGTACCATGGACCAAGCTCCCTTGTAAGTGCTGGAGATAAGTGGTGAAAGGGTGAAATGCTAAGCACTGTTCTTCAGTCATGAAAGATACAGTCTTGTTGGGAGGCTGGGATGTCAACAAAGGATGAATGTGTTTTGAGAACTATGGGGAGAGCGCCCAGTATAAGGGTAAAAGGGGATTTGGGGAGGGAGTAAGGAGAATAAAAAGGAGAATTGCTGAAGGAAATAGTTCAAATAATACTATGTTCATATATGAAGGTATCTCTACCAATCTCACCAACATGTACAGGGAGGGAGAAGGGGCAGTAGGGAGTAGGGTGGGATGTGGAGGGTATAGATAATGCACCAAGCATGCACATGCATGTTTGTGACAGTTTGAACTGCACCATAGTGTATAATTACAATGCGCCAATGAAATTATAGAAAAGAAAAGAAAAAGGCACTGTGAGAGTATTTAGGAAGGAGTCTTCCCGAAGAGTAATGCCCTTGTGCTTCTGTAGGCATTTCCTCTTATTACACCCACCAGCAAATCTCCTCTGAGCACCAATTACAAGCTTATCATTATTCCAGGCATTGATGCTCTTCCTCCTTACCCATTGTTCTGCAACAGCTTTCCCCTTCTCAGTTTACCTGCTTTTGGCCTGGGGTTGTGGCTCAGTGGTACAACACTTGCCTAGCATGCACGAGGCCCTGGGTTTCTCTCTCTCTCTCTCTCTCTCTCTCTCTCTCTCTCTCTCTCTCTCTCTCTCTCATCTATCTATCCAGTTAGAATGTATTCTTATTTTTGTGACTTAATGAACTTTAAATAGGACATTCAGAAACAACTTACTGTTCTTATTTATTTCCATGACCTTTTTTGTTTTCCTCTAAACCCTGGTATCCTAGGAAACAGAAGTAGTGGTAGCACATTAATTCATTCATTAACTCACTTGTTCAATAAACATCTATTCAGCCAATATTTATTCAAAAACCATCTAATTAGTGCAAAATATTTGACAGGCACTGACTTAGGCTCAAGTTTTCTTCTTGCTCCTGGTACCACTTTTATACGCTTCTGCTTTAAATCTACCACCTGAATACGTGACCCTGCTGTGTTCTTGTGGTATGATTTTCTTCTAACTTCCCAGTTAATCTGTCTTCTTCTTTGTGAACTTTGGCTTCTGAAATGCAATCTTCTTTTTTATCAGATCCTCAGACATCTTAAGGATGTCAGCACCAGTATGGGTTAATTCATGTTCTCCAAAGACTATTTTTTTTTTCTTAAAAAGACGATTGAAGACTTTATTCTTTATGTGTGTCTCCCTCTAAATACATATCACTTGATTTATTTCTTATACACAGGGCAAAATAAGCTTGGTACAAAATTAACTGGTTACTGGGGTTAGATCGATTTTTAACACGTTTTTGGTATTCAAGAATTTTTTTTATTACAAGCATTGCATTTGTCTACTTCATAATGTATTACCCTAATTTTTAAGCTTTTTACTTTAGGTGACTAGAAAATATAATACTTAAATCTATTTAAAATGTATCTGTGACTTTCCCAAGATGATGGAACAAATGTTCAAGAAAAAATATGAATTAGGTATATGAATATTATAAGGGATGTCTCAGTGCTTTATTATGGCCAATAAAGAAAATAAAATTTGATTAGCAACAGTCTATGTAGACATAAAGCTTTCAATCGGTTAGTTGCAAAATTACAATTAATACTTTATTCAAAATCTTAATGAGATGAGCCATTAAATTGATCTTAACTATAATTTATTGCTTTAAATAAGATTTGAAGACTCATATTTGAAATAACCTACTGGAAAATTTTAGTAACTTTGTTAAAATTAGATTACATAATATATCATTCAATTAATTAACTCCAGAGAAATGAAGTTTCTTTTATTATTGAAGTAGTCTCTTTTGAGAGCAATGAAATTTAGTTTATAACTAAATTAATTTCATACCATATTTACTTGCAACACAAACCTAGACTATTTCTAATGAGAGAAATATGTAAGCTATCTGATGTTAAACATGTCAAAGTGTGGCACTGTTATGTTGGTAGATATTAATCCTGGCTGTACTACAGGAAGTGGATTATACGGTCATTCACTGATACTAGATAAAAATTAGATACATATCTCTTAGATAATGTGAAAGTTTAGGCATCCTTTCTGTGTGTAGTGACCTAGAGCAATTTTAAAATTCACTGAAAAATTATAAACTTATACATTGCTTATAAGGATGACTTAATTATTGGATATATTTTTTAAAAAAGATGCATTGAAAAGGAACCAAAGAACCCTTCTGGCAAATATTATTTCAGTTACTTTTACTTCTTGAGGTAAAATTCAGCAGCAAACTCAAATTAGGCCTGAATGTGAGATAACTTGTTACAGTAAATTTTGGCTTAAGACCTATTAATACAAATATACTTGGTGAGTATTTCAGAATCGATTTCATGTCCTGGTGTTTTAATTTGTTTGGCTTTTATCAATATGGTTCATTTCAAGTTGCTTCAGAATGAGATTTTTAAGGTTTTTTTTTTTTTTTTTTTAAATTACATAGTAAACATTTGAATTCCCAAACCCTGGTACACAATGAATATCTCCTTTATTTTCTCTTGAAATTGAATTATCATCCTTGTCTTCTGGGAATGATCCTCACTTGGTCATGATGTATTATCCTTTCTATATATGGCTGAGGTATAGCTACTAAGACATTGCTTATGATTTTTGACACGATGTTAATGAGAGAAACTAGTCTGAAATTATGTTTTCATTATGTCTTCATTAGAATAAAGATTGTAATAGTGCTTCCCAAAAAAGTTGGAGAGTTTTTTTTTTCCTCTTCTTTATTTAAAGAGTTTATGTTAGATGGGTATCATCTCTTCCACAAGTGTTAAGGAGAATCCAGGAGTTACATTTTTGGGAAGACTTAAAATGAAGTATTCACCTGTGTATTTGATTTTGTATTTTTAATACTTTTATTGGTACATTGTAATTATATGTCAGAGCGAGGTTCAATGTGATACAAACATACATGCACATATCACTAGCTGTTTTCTTCTGGATCCCACCTCACTAGCCACCGGCCCCGAAGAACGTGTTGCTGAGATTGGTAGTGAGACCTTTGTACATGACAGAGCAGTAGTTGAACAGTTTCCTTCATCAGTTATCCTTTTTACCAACTCCACCTTCCTCCCCCAATCCCCTTCCACTATTCTCCTGGTCTCTCTCCTCATTTGTCTCAAGTACCTTTTGTTTCCTATTTTCTCTCTAGCTTTCAAATGTAAGATAAAACATTGAACCTTTGATTTTCAATGTCTGGTTGATTTCACTTAGCATACTGTTCTCGAGTTCCACCCACTTTCCTGCAAATGATATAGTTTTGTTCCTCATGGCCAAGTGAAATTCCATTGTGTGATTTTCTATTTTATCTTTTGTCATTTTTGCAAGTCGTATTCCTAAAACAATTGGCCTGTTTCATCTAGTTTTTCAAATTTGTTGATGTATCCTGGGGATATTTATTGACCCCTGAGTGCCTTTTCTGATTCTGATTGATTGACTTAAATTTTTATTGGTGTGTTTTAATTGTACATGGTAGTGAAATTTATAGTGATATATTTATATATGAATATAACATTATGCAGGCTGTTTCTTTCCCTATAACTACTTTTCCCTCTTTTCCTCCCTCCTTCAAGTTCCTCCCACTACCCTATTGGATTCTCTCCTCTTTTCATAAGGTTCCCCCACTGTTTTTTCTCTCTAGCTTCCACATAAGAGAGAAACTATGCAGTACTTGATTTTCTGCATCTGGCTTATCTCACTCTAAATGATGTTCTCCATTCCATTAATTTTCCTGTGAATTATATAATTTTGTTTTTTATGGCTGAGTAAAACTCCATTGTGTGTATATGTCACATTTTCTTTATCCATTCATCTGTTGATAGGCACCTATTTTGATTCCATAACTTGGCTAATGTGAATTATGCTGCTATAGACATGATTGTGCATGTATCAATATGGTGGTATAGTTTTAATTCTTTTGGAATGATACTAAGGAGTGGTATATCTGAGTCACATGTTGACTCCATTTCTAGACTTTTGAGGATCCTTCATACTGATTTTCATAGTGGTTGTGCTAATTTACAACCCTACCAACAGTGTGCAAATGGTCATTTTCCCCTAAATCCTCACCAGAATTTATTGTAACTGGAGTTAGATGGGATCTCAAGGTCTAGGTCAACATTCTCACTTCTGTAATTCGAAACAATTGACCACACACCTTAGAGGAATACAGATTTATTTGCTCACAGTTTTTGTAGATTTCAGGGTTCAATCCATAGGCCAGGGTCTGTGGAGCTTAGGACAATTAATAGGTCTTTGATTCCTTTGGAGCTGACTTTTGATTCTGATTGATTTAGAGATACTCTCACTTAGCATAAATCAGAATCCTTTGATAGATGATAGAGTGGAACCTGTGGAAATACCTATCTTGCAGGAAGTATGGATGGAAAATGTTCCTAAATCATTCTTGACTTGGGGTAGAGCAGGAAAAGAAAGTGGTACTCCAGATCTTTTTTAGTCCAGGTCAGCCACTCATATCCTGTGAATTGTCTGTGTACTAAGTGTTTACATCCCCCTACTTCCAAATCCATACATTGAAATCTTAAGCTCCAATGCAATGACATTAACACGGAGACTCTGGAAAGTGATTGGGGTTGTGAGGCCAGAACCTCATGGGTGGGATTAATACCCTTATGAAAGAGACCCCAGAAAGTTTCCCTGCCTCTCCACAAGGACAGTACAAGAGGGTATCCATTCAACTAGAAAGCTGGCCCTCATCAAACATCAGATCTGCTGGTGATTTGATCTTAGGCTTTTTAGCCTCCAGAAGTGAAAAAATAATTTCTGTTTATAAACCAGCCAGTCTACAGTACTTTGTTATAACAGCCTAAACTGACTAAGACATTAATTCAGCTAGAAATTTATCTTAAATAGGTCTCAGGTCAGATAGGCCCCCAGATGCCTGGAAGAACCAAATGCAAATCCTCCCTAGAGAAAAACAGTTTAGTTCAGTGCTTAAAAACTTACCATAGATAAAAGTGCAGAATTATGAATAAAGTTAAAAAATCATAAGGCACAAAAATGTATCACCATGTAAAAGCATTATTTGGAACACAAAAACAGAAGAATCTGAATAACTGACAGAAAATATGAAAAGCATATGTTTGGGTTAAGATAATGTTTCAAAAGTAACTAAGGGTGAGAATTAAAAATATGAAAACATCATCATCTTAAGAACATAATCACATAAAATTCAAATGTTAGAAAATATTGTAGATCATAATTGATCTTGAATTCAATGAACCATTAAATTTAGAATAGCACAGATAAACAGAATATGAGTGATTTGAAAAGCAATCTAAAGCATATTCCTATACAAATATAATGTTTGATAAAATTATTTTAAAAGAAAAATACATAGCTAATAATAAGTCCATGATATATATTAATTAAAGATGCAAATTATCAAGAAATATAACCACTTTAAACTTATATGCAACTGATTCTATATCTTTAAGACAAAGAAAGCAAAAAAAAAAAATCAGAAGGGCAAGGATACATCAATAAATTTATCATTTTATTAAAGATATTAGCTTGCCTTTATCAGTAGTTAATAGATCAATGAATAAAATATCAATGTGAACATAGATGATTTTAATAAACTGATTAAAGGACTAGATATAATATATATGAATAGAATCATACAACTAACATTTGCAGAATAAAATTCCTTACATGTACACATTTATGATAAAAAAATTTGGATAATATTCTAAAACATAGAGCAGTTCTGAGCATCTATTAAATATTTTCTGTTACACATACCAAGTCAGGTTAGCATCATTAATGGCACAAAATACAAAGACATTTATTTGAACATCAATGAACACTCCTTTAAATATTCATAGGACAAAGAAAAACTACAGTGGCAAATACAAATTCTTATCATTAAATAATCAAGAAAATATATAACAAAATTATAGCATGCAGTTAGAGTGTTATTTAAATCAGAGGTTAGTAAATTAGTACCCTCAAAAGGACAAGAGAGTAAATATGTGAACTCAATGTGATCTGCTACATATTTCTTTTTATTTTGTATTTACAAATCTTTAAAACTGTCAAAATTATATATAAAAATTTATTGAGATATGCAATTCACTTATTTAAATATATAGTTCAATGTTTTTATATGTTAAAGTATTATTTTTGTGGTTTAATAAATAAATATATATTATATATTATAAAATTTATCCGTTTTACAAAAGAAAGAAAAAAAAACAAAAACTGTTCATCAACTTGGGATCACAAAATATGGCTAGATTTGGCTCAGAAGCTATATATAGTTTGTCAACTGATTTAGTGGGTTATTCATACAGTTTTAATTTTTATATATAAAAGTAAAATGATTGTGAATTAATAAATGCAGCATACAAATTAAAAATGAATGAAAGAACAGATACATTAAATTGTAGGTAAAAGTACATTTAATTCAAAATACATTCAATGGAAAGATTGATATAACCAAAAGATGGCCCACTTAAATATACTTATAAGATCGAATTGTATAAGTATTTTTAATTGTATCAAAGTGACAAAGTAGAAAGTGACAACTATAATCCATTTATTTGATGGAAATTTGTTCTGATATGATCCTGAATGTATTGCAATTGCAGAATAGACTATAATCTGGGCATTAGGGAACATAATTTTGCATGAGTTATTGTGAGAAGGAGCACTTTACACATGGCCCAAATGATTATATAATCCAATCTGATGTGCTTCTAATGCAGTTTGACAACATTATAATCATATTAAATAAATTGTTTTGGCTTAATTTTTAAAAATATTGTTAGACATCAACAGAAATACTTTAGCAAATTGCCAAGATTCCCTGAAAATTAGTTAAAGGCTATTTATAATTTTTTCAACACTGCACATTTGCTATATAGATATTGCTTTTGTACCAGGAGACAGGGACAGAACTAGGCACTTTGTAGGTACTGGAAAAGAATAAAACATGGTTATTGACCTCATGGAGCTTATATGTCATTATTTGTCTAAGCATAAAATATAGTTACAGAAAGAGAAAAATATTAAGAAGGTAAAGTCAGTGTATGATGAGAAAGGAAATAGGAAGGAATAGAGGTTTCCAGGGAAACAGTTAGAGGCTCCGCATTTATGGACTGCTGAGGCTGGTGTTTGTGTTTCATTGTGACAAGAGAAGACAGACACACAAAGGACACGCAGAGAAGAGGCTTTGGTTGTTAAGCAGGGGTCAGGTCACACTGATCTTGAAGGCCTGGAAAAGGCCTTGGATTATATTCTGAATATGACAATGAGAAGTAGTAGAATCTTTGTAGTATTTGAAGTCAGTTCAGTGGGGGGGTGGAGATTGGTTCCAGATGAGATGGAATATGGAATTATGGAGGCCAATGGGAAGCGTATGATCTGGTGTGACAGGAGGCTAGCTTGGGCCAGTGTGGCAACATTGGAAATGATGACACATGGCCAGATTTAGAGTACCATCCGCGGATAGAATGGACAGGTATATAATGCTGTGGGAAGGTAAAAGAATTCTGATCTAATCATTTCTATTATTTCAAGTGTGAGAAAAGGTCAGTAGTTCAAAGTGGTAAAGGTAGTGAGTGGTTCTTCAACCTTGACTACCCGTCAGAATTGTCCAAGAAGTTTAAAGACACATTAAACTGCAACTATTCCCTAAGGATTGATGAACTTGATCTAGGGTAGAGCTCAGGACATTTTATTATTTACAAAATGATATACTGGAGGCTATGGTGGACACTCACTTGGTGCAGAAGTGGATTTGAGGTGCATTTGATACAAAATGTTTTGCCTAGTTTCAAGAATCAGAAATTAAACAAGCAAATCATAGTTCCATGGCATTGCTAGCAAGTGCGATGTAGAGAG
Source organism: Graphiurus murinus (assembly GCA_004027655.1). Lineage (NCBI taxonomy): Eukaryota > Metazoa > Chordata > Mammalia > Rodentia > Gliridae > Graphiurus > Graphiurus murinus. Next base: position 45,949 of record PVLC010004831.1, on the reverse strand, counting down.
AGTCAAATGTATATATAAGAGAATAACTTTAACAAGTAATGGAATCTAAAGTGGTTGAGGAGAGGAGACACAGGAACTGATGGCCTAGGAGAAAGCAATGGGTCACTAAGGGAGAGGTCTCAGGTGGGTCACTGAGTGACTTAACAAGGAGGAGTAGCAGGTGAGATCTACTTGTTTAACTTCAGAGGAATTGGGAATTTGAAAGAGAAAGGAAGATTTGGTCTAAGGCTAACCAAGAGGAGCAAAGTGGACATCTACCTCCAGGACAGAAAATAACAGTTACAGTGACTCAAAAACAAACAAACAAACAAACAAAAAACAACTCTACAAACAAACAAAAACAAAACCAAGAAACCCCTGAGCAATGACTACCAATAAAAGCAGAAAGTAAAAGGGGACATGGGGATAAAAAGGATCTTGTCTCATGCATGTGAGTTATTATTTTCATCATCATTATTATTCTGAGGTGCTTCCTCTGAAATTTTATCCAAGGTACCATTGCACACTTACAAGTACCTGAGTTCCCTTATTCACTGAGAAAATGGAAATTGGTGGCAAGTCCAGAATTTATCATACTTAATAGTAGCATCCACCTTTAAGACTAAAAAGTACAGTGAATTCTGTAATAATTCTTTGGAGCATAGTTTTTGTATCGGATGTAGAATATCATCAGGAACCTGAGACTGGTCATTGTTTAATTCTGTATAGCACAGTAGTTAAAAAGCATTAGGGCCACAATCAGGTTGCCTGGGCTCAGCCTGCTGTTCTCCCTCTCACAAGGTGTGCTACTTGATGCAAGTTGCTTAACCTTCCGTGCTTCCAATTTCTTTATTTGTAAAGAAAGAACAGTCATTTCCGCTTCCTAGGGCGCTATGTAAAGGTCTTAGAACGTCACCTGGCACATTGTAAATACTCAGTATGTGCTAGCTATCACAGCACATCGATGAGCATTAAAGTATTAAACCATGTTTTTATGAATATTAAATTACATAGAGATCTATTAAAAAACCTCGACTGTCTCCCTATTACTCTTGGAATGAAATCCAACTCCTTCCTGTGATCTGGCTCTTTCCTACTTTTATAGCCTCATCCCTCCACCGTTTCCCCCCCAGCCATCTCTGAAGGTCAGTGCTCCAATCTCTCCCAGCCACTGGCATTTGCAAAGGTTTATGCTCCACAGCACTAACACTCCTCCTTGGGGTTCATTTGTGATCATAACATCCCTGGTGCATTCAATTGAGCTTCACTTGCCCTTTTTCTTAATGCTCCACATTTGAAAATAAGAAACACCCCTGGTCCCCCATAAAAAAAAAAAAAAAAAAAAAAAATCACAGCTTGAAGCATGAAGTTCTCAGAAGCAGAATAAAACACTTCAGTATTTAAAAGTTAATCAGCATTTTAATTACTGAGCTTTAAGCTTTTCTTTGAAAAGGAGAGGCAAAATACATTCATGCTGACAAACCAAGTTCGAGCCTGATGTTACTTGAAATGTCAATTACAAACTCTTGAAAGGGGAATCAGAAGCAATGCAGTAATTATCTCCTGAGAGGAGAGGAGTCCCCAGGTAGCTGGACACTCAGCCGATGGCCTGTGCTTGTCTGTGGGGTTTGGGGTTACCCAATCCCCAGAAACAGAAGGCAGGGTTTCACAGGTCGCCTGGCAGAGAGGCAACTGGGCTGTGTCAGGGCTGTTCTGCCAGCAGAGCCTTTTGTTTCTGGCATGCTAGGAAGCTAAGCTGACTGCAAAGGAAAAGTGACACGAGCTCACGGAAATGTGGGCTTTGATTAAACCATTATTCTAAATAAAGCTACCGTACTCCTTCAAAATCCAGAGTTGAAATTCAGGGTGGAGAGGAACCCAGTTCTCTCCCCTTCTCCTGCCACCCTCAATTAATGGCTTGTTTAAAACACACGTTTTCTTTGAAGTTTTGACAGTTCTCAACCCAGCAGGCAGCTTGCTTCTTGTCAGTCCCCCAGCCCTTTTCTGGCAGTCTGAATTGTTTCATTGTGAGCTGTGTTCTGCTAGTAAGTCTTGACTTGAAACTTCTTCAGGGTCATAGAGGCCTAAGTATTTTCAGTGTTAACAACAGAGATTTTGAAATGAAAAATAATCCGTTTTCTTTTTTCGAGCAGTGGAAATATCCTAGGGCTGTTCATTATTTTGTACTTTGTTGATCAATTTTTCATACTTAGCCGATTTAGCCAACTTGTTAATCCATTTTCCTTCAGGAAACTTTGTCATGGCTCTTCATTTACATACTGTAATGTTGGCTCTGCCATTCCACTTATACTAATCTGTTTCCTAACCCATAAAAACATTTGACAGGGCTGAGGCATCTTCCAAAATGCAGAGAAGCTTTGATGCAGGCAGGTTTTTGCTGATTTACTAAGGGTCAGCATGAAATTTCCATTTCTAGAAAGTGGTCTGTGAGAGCACATAATCTAATAATAGTGATGATTTTCCATAAGAAAACAATATACATTTCTCTTACCTCCAAATGATTTAAAGACACAGGCTGAAGAGATAGGAGGGAAGATAAATAAAAAGAAATACAGTATCAGAAATGTCTCATAAGATATAGAAGTGATCTTAGGCTCACCCAATTAATAGTGGCTCAGAGTTGGGTGTGGTGGTGTGTGCCTGTAATCTCAGTACTTGGGAGACTGAGATAGGAGGATCCCATCTTTGAAGCCAGGCTCAACAAATTAATGAGACCCTGTTTCAGAATAAAAAATAAAAAGGGCTGGGGATGTAGACTGAAGGCAGAATGCCCCTGGGTTCAATCCTCAGTATACTTACCCCTCCCCCCAATGGGCTTGGAACTTGGGTCTTCAAACTCATAGGCTAGTATTTTTTTTTTTTTTCCATTACTGGTTTTTCCATTACCAGGTATTGGTCATTAAATGCTCCAAGGAGCTACTAGCAGCTATAATTGGGTTATGTGGCCTTTATCAATTAAAACAAATCAAAGCAACCAAACAATAAAATAGTAACTTCCACTGTCATGTTCTAATAAAACCTTGAAAATAATTCTAACACATTTTCTGTTTTAACTATTTGTTTATGTATCTGTTGTCCTAATTATAGTGTTCCCAAGGTGAGACCTATCTAAAACTTTTCAGTGTTCTTAGAGCTTGTACATTTTCTGTCTGGAAATCTAGTCTCAATAAATATTTATTTAATGGCTACAAACCTCATACATCTATTGCAACGGGAGAAAGCTAAATCCCAGTGCCTGGCGATGGCAGGTACTTAAGAGAGCTTTGCAGTTCCCGTCTCGTGTACTGTGACTCTGCTGTTGTAGAGCCTTTTTGCTCCTGCAGATCATTCTTATTTAAGTGAAAAGATATAACAGGAAAAAATGTTTCTCTAAAACAATCACTCAAGGTCTCAGTTTCAAAAACAAAACAAAACAAAAAAAACTGCATGAAACATCTAAATTATTAAGTGATTGCACTTTGGGTCTGTAGAGCATGTCTCCTTTCAGGAACTCCCTGTGCTCGTGGAGAATCAGCTCCTTTATCTTAACAACACTTTGGAGGTGGGTAGGGGGTAGTATTATTTTGCTGATGGAAAAAATGAGGCTCAGTGGGGTTAAATGATTTGCTTGGGGTCACACAGGGCCCATTCTGTGTTTATTTGTTTAGCAGTTGCTTCTGGAATGCATTGCCACTGCACTGTAGAGAAGCTATTAAGTAGCCATGGGCTGGAATCTATCTCATCCTTGGGATTTCCCATGGAAAAGAAAGCTGGGATGTGAGTTATGCGTTAGGCTGTTAGGCTGGGTGCTTCTCTACCACATTTTAATGAAGGTTTCAGTTAGTGAGAGGCAGGAACTGAAACAATATTTCTTCTCTGATCCTGATCCTCTTCATTTTTATCCTCTCCCCGAATAGTTGAGGCTCTTTGCCCTGCAGCCTAAATCCCTTTGTTTTCAAAGTTACTGCATATATGCAGATTCAGATAAAATTTGAGTTTTGGATTTATTGTCTAAAAGTACTTTCTAAATGCATTTCTTTAGGTGTTTCAATGGGAACTTATTTCTGAACTTTAAATGCTTCACTGTTAAAGCAAAAATTACTTATAGCTGAAAAATTTGCCGAAGACAAGATAATTATTTCTACATCCATCAATGATAGATTAAAATTCTGCCGACTTCCATTCAAAGCTCATTGAATGGTCGTCACGTGCAGTACCATCAGTTACTCCAAGGTGGCGCTCGAGCACATGGCTTTATGGTGAGTGTAAAGAGACTGGTCAGGAACAAGATTTCATTTGATCCTCCCTAAGGCTTTGAGAAATGGGCATCATTGTTTCCATTTACAGATGCAGAAATTCAAGTTCAGAAACTTGTCCAGTTCCACAAGGAGAGCAAGTGATGTGTACGGAGGCTAGGATTGGAACCCTAGTTTAAGGATTTTTGTATCTTCAACGTCATGAGCAACAATACCAAAACTCTTTTGATAATTATCAAGTTTTCCATGTGTCTCAGGTAGTTTGCTAAATATTTTCTGTTAATTCCCATCGCTTTTTTAAGATAATACAATACCATTTATTAAATGACAACTATATAGCTGGCACTATGCTAAGAGGTTGACATTTATATTTTAATTTATCTTAACATCCCCAGGAAACTGGAGTCAGACAGGTAAGCAGGCTAAAGTCACAAAGTTATGTTATGATAGATGATTTATATTTTATTTTATTGGTTGTTTTTTATTTAGGATGGACATACCAAAAGCAGTACGTAGTTAATATATACATCTTGGTGAGTTTGAAAGTAAGTCTCACATAAACAACACCATAAATGTGTCATTGCACTTAAAAGTTTCTTCTTTTTTATATTTTGGTATGAAGTTATGATTTACCCTCTTAAGAAGTCCTTAAGCAACCAATACAGCATTGTTAGCTATATATACTGTACTACATAGTAGATCTCTAGGACTTACTCATATTGTATAAGGGACACAATGTACCCTTTGATCAATATTTTCTTGCTATTTTCTCTTTCCTGTCCAAGGTAATTGCCATTCTATTCTCTGCTTCTATAAGTTTCACTATTTAGATGCCTGATATAAGTAGGATTGCATAATATTTGTTATTCAGTATCTAGCTTAACTTTTATAATGCCTTTGATGTTCATCTACATTGTAGCAGATAGAAGATATTCTTTTAATGGCTGAATAATATTCATATATATATCATATTTTCTTTAATCATTACTTTTCTGATAGACATTTAGTTTTTCTATATCTTAGTATTATAAATAATATTTTAATAAGCATTAAGAGTACAGCTATATCTTTGAGATCATAATTTTAAAATACTAGTGCATTGTAATTGTACAGGATAGTGAGATTCATGGTGATAAATTCATATATACACAGAACAATATTTGGTCTATTTCCTTCTCCATACCCAATCCTTCTCTTCCCTCCTCCCTCTCCTGATCCACTTCCACTCTTCTACGAGTTTCTTTCATATTTCATGCGGTTTGTTTCTTTCCTTTTTTCTCTCTAGCTTCCACATATTAGACAAAACATGTGGATCCTTAATTTTCTGAGTCTGCCTGATCTCACTTAACATAATATTCTCTAGTTCCATCCATTTTCCTGCAAGTGACGTAATTTTGTTTTTCTTTATGGCTGAGAAAAATTCTGTTCTGTATATATGTAACATATTTTCTTTATCCATTCACTATTGACAGACACCTAGTTTGGTTCTATAACTTGGCTATTGTGAATTATTCTTTCATAAACATGGATATGTATGTATTTCTGTAGGATTCCGACTTTAATTCTTTTGGAAAGATACCAAAAAAAAAAATTATATAGCTGGGCTATATGGCCTTTCTATTCCTAGTCTTTTGGGGAGACTTCATACTGATCTCCATAGTGGCTCTACTAATTTACAACTACACCATAGTGTATAAGAGTTCCTTTTCACCCCACCTTCATCCTCACCAGTATTGCTTACTATTTATATTCTGTGTGTGTGTTACTGGGAATTGAACCCAGGGACATTATACCTCAGAGCTACATCCTTGGTTCTATTTTTTTTTTTAACAAGTTCTTACTAAGTTGGTAAGGTTGGCTTCAAACCAGTGATCTTCCTGTCTCAGCCTCCTAAGTACTGGGATTATAGGTGTGTGCATGATGCCCGGTTTATTATTTGTATTCTTGATAATTTTCATTCTAAATAGAGTGAGATGAAATCTCAGTGTAGTTTTGATTTGTGTTTCTTTGATCGCTAAGATGATTTTCATATATTTGTTGGCTGTTTGTAGTTCTTCTTTTTAGTCTCCATGGTTCAATTGCCCATTTATTTATTGGGATCTTTGATTTTATGGTTTTCAGACTCTTTTGGATATATAACTGGGAATGGTTTTGCTGGATCATATAGAGGGCCTGATTTAATTTTTGAAGAAACTCTGTATTATTTTTCAGGGCAACTGTACTAATCACATCCCTGTAACAGCACGTGAGCATTTCCTTTTCTTCACATTCTCACCTGCATCTGCTTTATATAGGATAGCCACACTAGCAGGTGTCGGGTGATGGCCCATCAGGGTTTTGATTTGCATTGCTGTGAAGACTAATGATGTTGAACATCTTCTTAGATGCCTGTTAACTCTTTTTATGTCTTCTTTAGAGAAATGTCTATTCAGGGCTTTTGCCCAGATTTTATAGGGTTTTTTGAATTTTTACTATTGAATTGTTAGGGATTATTACATATTCTTTATGTCAATCATTATCACATTATATATCATATGTATAAATATACATATATAATATAGTTCTATATATTTGTTAATATATTCTCCAGTCCTATAGGTTGTCTTTTTACTTGTTTCCTTTGCTGTGAAAAAGTTTTTAGTTTGTTGTAGCCTCTCCTATTTCTGCTTTTGTTTTCTGTGTTTTTGGTGCCATTTTTACAAAATCATCACCACAGTCATTCATGGTCAAGAAGATGTCTCTCTCTCTCTTATATTGAGGATTAAAACCAGGGACATTCTATAAGTTATACCACTACTCCTTTTTACTTTTTATTTTGCAACAGGGTCTTGGCTAAGTTGGTGAGGCTGGTCTCAAACTTGTGATCCTCCTGTCTCAGTCTCCCACGTACTGGAATTAGAGGTGTGTACCATGACACTTGCTTGATAATTATTTTTACTCCTTCATCTCAACAGAGTGTCATTCCTGGCTCTCCATTCAATGTAAATTTCACCTCAAAGACGCATGTGTCCTTTCTAATTCAGGAAACTTGATTTTTTAAAAGACAATTTTATTTATTTTTGTACTGGGGATTGAACCCAGGGACAGTCTACCTCTGAGCTACATCCCTAGCACTTTTATATTTTTTATTTTGAAAAGAGTCTCACTAAGTTGCTGAGACTGGGCTCAAACCCATGATCTATTTTCTTAGTCTCCCAAGTACTGAGATTATATGTGTGTGCCACCACATCTGGCTAAAAAGATTTCTGTTGTTTCCTTTAAGAGTTTTATAGTTTCAAAACATGTTTAAATCTTTAATTTCTTTTGAGTTGATTTTATGTTATAAGATAGAAAGAAATTCAATTTCATATGTGTGTGTGTGTGTGTGTGTGTGTACATTTTTTGCATGTGAGTATCCAGCTTACTTAATACTGTGTATTAAAGAAGCTGTACTGTCTCCATTGTGTATTTTTGTCCCACTTATCAAAGACAAATTCATTATAAATGTAGGATTTATTTCTGGGTTCTTTGTTCTAGCACTGACATGTCTGTTTTTACACCAGAAACATACAGTTTTGATGACTGCACTTTTGTAATTTATTTTGAAACCAAAAAGTGTGATGCATTCTGCTTTGTTCTTAAAATTGCTTTACCTATTTGGGGCCCTTTTGTACTTCTCCATTGATTTTAAGATTGTTTTTATTATTTCTGTAAGAAATGTCATTAAAATTTTGATAGGGGTTGTTTGAATCTGTAGATTGTTTGGGTACATGTATGCCATTGTCAACATGATTGACATTATGATGTGAGACTATAATGCAACAAGAAAAGCACTTAAAAAAAGAAAATATTAACTTTAATCCATAAACACAGAGCATCTTCTCTTCATTGTTTTCAGAGTTTTCAACTTTTTGTATCAGTGTTTTATAGTTTTGTGTACACAAGTCATTTTGCCCAGTAGTGAAATGTATATATAAGTACTTTACTCTTTTTAATGCTATTAAAATGAGATTATTTTCTTTTTGCATATTTCATTGTTAATGTAAAGAAGCACTACCAATTTCCATGTTGAACTTATCTGCCCCTGACACAATGAGCTTGACCTTTGTATGAGGAGATAGGGTATATAGTTTGTAAGGATGGGTCTTAAGGAGAAATCATTAAAACCTTGCAATGGTGTTTATTTGGAGGCATTGTAAGACTCTCTGAACTGGTTACAGAAAGAAGCAACACCACTGTTCTCTTTTCCCTCATGTCTGCTAGGAATCACACAACATGATGGACAGGGGACAGGAACTTCTCTCTTGGAGACTTATCTTTTTAAAAAATTTTATTGGTACCGGGCGGGCAATAATCCCAGTACTTGGGAGGCTGAGCCCGGAGAATCTGCATTCGCAGCCAGCCTCAACTACTTAGTGAGGCCCACTGCAACTTAATGAGACCCTGTTTCAAAAATAAAAGAATAAAAAATAGGGCTGGGGGTGTAGCTTGGAGGTCGAATGCCCCTGGGTTCAATCCCCAGTACTGCAGAAAAAAGAAAAAAAAAGAAAGAAAAAAAATTATTGGCGCATTGTAATTACATGTCATAATGGGGTTCAGTGTGATAGGAACTTGCATGCACACAGCTCTGGTCATGTGTTTACCTTTGGGTCCTCCTTCCTTCCTCCCCCCCATACATAATATTGAAATTGATAACTTTCTGTATGAACATAGGATTATTCGAATTGTTTCCTTCATCAAGCCTCTCCTTCACTTCCCCACTTGCCTCCCCAAATTCCCTTCCAATATTTTTCTAGTACCTCCCTTTATTTATTTGAAGTTTTTTTCCCCCAAATTTTCTTTAATTTCCACATATGAGTGAAAATATATAGCTTCTCATTTTCTTGGACTGGCTAATCTTGATTAGCATGGTATACTCTAGTTCCATCCATTTTTGTGCAAATGGCATGATTTTGTTCTTCTTTATGGATGAATAAAACTCCATTGTGTGTATAAAACATAGATTCATAAATCTTATCTCTAAAGAAGGCAATTGTAATGAAATTTCAAGTACCAGAAGTAGAATTTAAAAAAAAGAAGGTTCGGGATATGATTTCTGATATAACTTAAATCATACTTTTGAGTGAGAAGGGGAAATTGCTTCTACACTTTTGAGGGAATAATGCTGGGAAACCTTGTGATTATTGATATGAGTTGGTAAAAACTGTAAATTTGTATAAGGGCTTCACAAAATTTGTGAGAAAAAGTAATCAAGTCCCTACAGTAGTCACACACACACACACACACACACACACACACACACACACACACACTTAGGAAACCAGGAATAAAAGGGAATTTCCTCAACCTGATAAAAGCATCTAGAGAAAACCATTGTTAAAATAATACTGTACAGTGAAAAAGCTCAGGAAGAAAGAAATAAGGCTGTCCACTCTTGCCATTTTCATCCAACAGTGTACTAAAGTTTCTAGGTGGGACAATTTGGCAAGGCAAAGAAGTAAAGGCACCCAGAGTAGAAAGGAGGAAATAAAACTACTTACTGTCAGTTTTGCAGATGATATGACTGTATATATGGAAAATCCTTAAGAGTTCACTAAAAAGATATTGAGACTGAAAAATGAGTTTAGCAAAGTTTCAGGTACAAAATAAATATGCAGCAATTGACTGTATTTATATATCCTGTATACCAATAAACTCTCTGAAAATAAAAGGATTCCTCTTATTGCAGCATTAAAATAATAATACAATTAGGAATGAATTTAACAAAAGTAGTATAATAACTTGTGTACTGAATATTATAAAGTATCCTTGAAAGAAGTTAAAGAAGACCTAAAAATGGGAAAACACCTGAGTGTGTGAGTAAGAAGATGGTACTGTTCAGATGGGAACCCTTCTTGTAGTGGGATGACTTTGTAGTTCTTTCAGAAGATCTGTGCACTTCCTAATTCCTGAAATCAATGGATATCACTTTATTTGGGAAAAAATGTCTTGCATATGTAATTAAAGGAAGGATCTTAAGATGTAGAGATCATACTGGATTATCTAGGTTGGTATTGAAACCAATGACAAATTTCCTTAAAAGAGGGAGGTAGATATATCAAGTGACATGTGCACATATGTGTGAGTCACTTTGCATTTCACTATGAGGTATAGTTACGATACATATGTATAGCTTTGGACATATAAAGGGTGAAGCAGAGGGAGACTTAACAGGGAAAAAAGATGAGGCAGCAGCCCTGGGAGCCTGGAGGCAGCCATTGGAGTGCTGTGATAGTAAGTCAAGAAATGCTGAAAGCTACCAGAAGCTGAAAGAGGCAAAGAAGAGATTCTCCCTAGAGACTTGAGAATCAGTGTGATGCTTATGATGCCTTGATCCTTGATTTTTGAATTCTATCCTGGAAAAAGCTCACCAAGTGTTATGTGCATGTTTGTCACTATCACTAGGTGCTACATTACGACATGAAACTATAATGCACCAATAAATGTATAAAAGAATTCTGGCCCTTAGAATTTGGAGATTTTTTGGGGGGGGAGATTGCTAGTGATTGAACCCAGAGCTTTGCACATGCTAGTCAAGTGCTCTATCACTGAACTATACCTGCAATCCTGAGATTTTTTTTTTTTTTTTTACAATTTCAAGCCACCATGTTTGTGGCGATATGGTAGACAAGGGGAATTGGCAATCACTAAGACATTAAGAAGTCAAACAACAATAAATGTTTTTAAGGATATGAGGAAATCTGAACCCTGTTGGTGAGATTGCAAAATAGGGCAGCTGCTATGGGAATCAGTGTGGAGATTTCTCATAAAACTGAGAATAGATCTACCATATGATACCGCTATACCACTCCAGAGTATCTTTCCAAAGGGTCTTAAATCAGAATATTATAGCAATTCATGCATATTAATAATAGCCAAATTATGGAATCAACCTAGGTGTCCACTAATATGAATAGACTATAAAACTATGGGATGTATGCTCAATGAGATCCTATTCAGCAATAAAGAAGTACAAAATTATGCCATTCGCAAGAAATTGGATGGACTTGGAGAATTAAGCAGTCACAGAAAGTGAAGAGTCATATGTTTTCTGTCATATGCAGAAGCTAGGAAGTAATCGAGATACAAGAGGGGCTTTAGATAATGGCAGGGGGGCAGTGGAGTGATGGGGGGAGAGGGAGCATCAATGAAGAAAGCACTTCATGGACTTTTTCCACATATGTAAGAATACCAATGTCAATCTCAATATCATGTTTATAGGAGGAGGGAGGAGGGACGGAGCTGGGGGAAGTTCACCAAGTGTTCTGTGCATGTATGTCACTATCACTGTGAACTACATTATGATGTGAAACTATAATGCACCAATAAGTATAAAAAAAAAGAAAGATTGTTGTTGAGGTTCATATGAGAGTATGAATAAAGGAGAAATGCATGTGAATCTGGAAAAAAAAAGTTATGTACAACCCCCCTCATGATTAAATTTTTTCCTATTTAAGACAAATTACTTATGTTGTTTTTGTTACTGAAGACTGACCTCAGGGGCATTCTACCTCTGAGCTACACTCCCAGGGCTGGGACCATTTCTTTATGAGTATACTTGTTTATATTTTCTTTCACTTTTCCAGCATTCATGCACTATTATTTCTTAAACATTGCCTGCTATTTATTCATCTTGAAATATACAAATAAAATTTAATTCATGAATAATCTGTTCTTGTTTAAGACTGAGAAATTTTTAAAATCAATTGAAAATGACTTAGAAATTAGTTTTATTTCTAGTTAGTTATGACCTTATAATGATTTTGTTAAAATTAAGGGCATTACGATAAACTAATATTTAGTTGAAAATAGCATGTTTCTTTGTTATTGGGCAGATAAATTCTCCACATGTTGTTTTTAGTAGTGCTGGCTATGTTTATTTGTAGGAGCTGCCCATTTCTTCGTATGTCCTGCCCATTAGAGTGTTTTCTGTAGACACAGACACATTATTTTTAGCACACTTTTACATTCCGGTATCTGTATCTTTGAGTTTACTGGAAAGAAGAGTGAAGCAGACACTTATGTTACCTGTCTTCTAAAAAGTCCTATGTTAGACAGAACTCATGGGTACATAGGCTGGGAAATTATTCAGAAAAGAATATCTTTCTATCTGCATGTAAATCTATTTCTCTACTTTTACAGATAAAGGGAGAGAAATAATTAAAGAAAACAGTGTGACATTTAAATGCTATTAAATACTTTGAGCTTTGTGCTATTGGAAAGATATGTATCCCACTAACATTACTAGTTTGAGGATGAAGCATATGTCAGCCCTTTGTTAAGTGTGGCTACATAAATGGAAATCTGTAGGCAATGAGTTTTTTCCCCAAGATAGCTTCACACTGAAGCAGCTTAGACCTTCCTTAGTGTAGTAAGGAACTACACACTAAAGAAGCTGAGCATGGCCCAAACTGTCCACCAGTGGTCACCCTATTATCCAGGTAGCTCAACTAATCTCAGAGGGGACAAAAAAAAAAAAAAAAAAACCCTCAGGGGAGACTCTCCAGTGCTGGGACTTCTGGTGCCGGCACAGTCTCCACTCCACACAGGACACTACATTGATATTCTCACCAGCTGTACAATGTGTTGGCTTCATATCTGAAAAGAAGTTTTTAACTAGTTTAAGTGAACAATAAGGGGAATCAATGATAGTCTACCCACACTAGTTTTGGGTAAATGCTAGTTCTGAATAAATGCTTATTCAAGTTACTGCCGCATGCCAGGCATGGTGGTGCCTACCTGTAATCTCAGTACTTGGCAGAATAATATAGGAGCATCACAGGTTCAATGCCAGCCTCAGCAGCTTAACAAGTCTCAGCATCTTAGCGAGACTGTGTTTCGAAATAAAAAATCGAAAGGACTAGAGATGTAGCTAAGAGATAGAAATCCCCTATATATCTACTCAATACTCAGAGGTAGAACCTCCAGTGTCAAAAAGGAAAAAAAAAAAAGTTACTGCCACATTCATCATAGCATACAAAAGGAAGAAGAAAAGAGAATAGTTTGAAAAAAATGTTTTGTTTTGAGCCGGGCGTGGTGGCGCACGCTTGTAATCCCAGCATTTGGGAGGCTGAGACTGGAGGGTCCGGGTTCGCGGCCAGCCTCAGCTACCTAGCGAGACACTCCGCAACTTAGTGAGACTCCAGCAATTACACTTCTGGGTATCTACCCAAAGGAATGGAAACCAAACTATCAGACCGACGTATGTGCATCTATGTTTATAGCTGCACAATTCACAATAGCCAAAGTATGGAAGCAGCCAAGATGTCCATCGACAGATGAATGGATTACAAAACTATGGGATATGTACAAAATGGAATTTTACTCAGCCATAAAGAAGAACAAAATCATGTTATTTGCAAGGAAATGGAGGCAACTGGAAAACATTATGTTGAGATTAGCCAGTCACAAAGAGTAAAGAAGCATATGTTCTCCCTAATTTGTGGATGCTAGGGAGAAGATGGGGCATAAGAGGGTCTCCAGATGAAAAAGGAGAGACCCTTGAAAGCAAAGAAGTAGATTTAGCCGAGGGGGTTGGACAGGGGCGGGGGGGGGACACTAATGTATATCAAGTCACTCACTAAACTAAACTTGAGAGGGAGGGAGGGCGAGGGAGCGTGGTGGGAATTGGGGGAAGGGGTCAAATGAGAATTGTGAGCACATGTATCGTTATCAATTTGCACCTAACAAAGATGTATGCTTACAATGTATGAATAAAAATTAAAAAAATTAAATTAAATTAAATTAAAAAAATAAAGAATAAAAAATAGGGCTGGGGGTGTAACTCGGAGGTAGAATGCCCCTGAGTTCAATCCCCAGTACCGTTAAAAAAAAAAAAAATGTTTTGTTTTGTTTTTTCACTACAGGAGATTTGAGTAAATATCAGGTGATTTTGCCTTTAGGAAAGTGTGTTTTACTCAACAATCTCACTGTTATGACCCAAACCCCTGCCATGCAACACTTAGAGGAAGAAGGGTGCATCATTTGCTCATGGATCTGGAGATCTCAGGGTCTAGTCCACTGTGGTGCCAGCATCATCCAGGGACCATTGCCACACATCCTCAGCGCATTGTGGTGGGGACTGAAAGCAAAAGGTCCAAGAGACACGTGCTGCAGCGGGGAGGGGCTGTTCCTGGCCACGCCCCCAGCCACCCACCACCAGTCATCCTTCCTTAGTAACCAAGTCCTGCTTCCAACATGGCTGCCTTCTCTACCACCTGAGATCTGGGGGACATTTTATTTATTTTTTGTGGTACCGGGGGGTTGAACGAAAGGCATTCTACCTCCCCTATTTTATGTTTTATTTGGAAACAGGGTCTCACTAAGTTGCAGAGGGTTTCACTAAATTGCTGAGGCTGGCCCCCAACCTGTGATATTCTTGTATCAGCCTCCCAAGTACTGGGATTATAGGCATGCACCACCACACCCAGCTTCTGGGGGGCATTTTAAATCTGAGCTATAATGTGTATTAAAGTACATTTTGTAAAATGATATAAAGAATATATAGCAAGGAAAGCCTGAGGTACAAAAGAAAGCAAGCTCACAGAAGAGTCAGGAAAATAGACAAACAGTAAGAATTATAAGAAAATTACAAAATGAATCACTGGATTAATAATTGCATTAAAGCAAGGTCCAAGTCCTAACAGAGATGTGGGCTATAAGCTTATGAACTGATCACAGAACTCTAAGGAAAAGGACAGAAGCATTTGGTCTGAGAGGAGATGAGTGATGAGTAGCTCACCAGAGAAGCATGATGGGTGTGGCTTTTCAATACAGCCTTGGTGATGTCTGTGGACATCATAGGTTGATTGGCAACAGGTGAAACACAAGATGACCTTAGCACAATGTGAGAATCAGGAGACAGTCTGACCCTGGAGATATAGTTTTGATAACAGTGGTCTGGAGGAGAGGATGCAGGGCAGCAGCTTCATCCTTGGGCTTCCTCTGTCATGCTTAGTTGCAATTACTTGCTTGAGGAATAACTGTCCCCATCAGACTGAAAGTTTCATGAAGAAACATGTCTCTTATATGCACAATTGTATTTCTGCAGCCTAAAAAGCAGGGTTAACATTTTTTGTCAAATACATAAATGAAGAGAATCAAATGAACCACAAGAACCAATGTCTTGGAAGGAAGACAGTTGTGGGAAGAATGGAAGAAGCTGCCAGAGTTGCAGGAGGAAATGCAAGGAAGAAACACTATTGTAGAAGTGAGTGACAGGACAACAGAATGTCATAAGTCACAACAGACTCACCAACATCACAACAGACTCACCAACATCACATCCTACAGAGAGGTCAAGAAAAAATGACAATTTTGAAGAGGCCCTTGGTTTGTAAAGTAAAAAAAAAAATCCACTGGTGTATTCCCCATGCTTAAAATCATTCAGTATCATCAGAGTCAGGGAGGGAAGAATTAGGCAGTCACTGCCTTCTATAGAACGAAGAGGTCTTCTTTGGTTGATTAGATTTTAGCAAAACATCAAAACTTGAAGTACTTTTAAAGAGAAAGAGAATGATAGTAATTATCTTTTAAAAATAAAAACTAGAGTTTCTTAAATTTATAAAAATAAATAGCAGTTTCATTTTGTATTTACTTAAAATAATTGTCTAGTATTTCTCTGCATCTTATTTTTATTAAAATATTTTACTGGTGCATTGTAATTATATATATCATAGTAGGTCTAATGCGATATGAACATACATGCACACAACACTTGGAGTTTCCCTTTACATCCAGCTCCACTCCTGCTTCCCCATACATGTTAGTGAGATTGGTAGTGATACCTTCTTATATAGACATGGCATGATTTGAACTGTCTCTTTCTAAATGGGTTATTTTCTTCCACCCCCATGCAAAGCTCTTTTGCTAAGCATTTAGGGTGAGAAGACAGGCTCAGAGTGGTCACTGTGTTCATCATCACTTTGTTAGTAGGAGCAGAGCAGAGACATGATGTTGGGCTTCAAGCATCTGTCCCATTTCTCCTGTCAGCACTCTCAGAAGATAATAGGAGAAGCCATGGTGATGCTTTCACTGCAGCATATAGGTTAGAAAAATGACACTCTTCACCTAATGCAGGAAGAAAGGAAATACACACAGAAATAGTGCTAGTATGGATTGGAATTAAAGACTACATTTTTCCCACTGTTGAAAGAAAAGGTTACTCTTTATCTGTATCTCTTTCTCTGTTTTTCCCCATCCCCTGTCTTTCTGCTTCTCTCTCCCTCCTTCTAGAGACACATCACTAACATCGAATTTCTAATTTATAAGTGAGGGAAGTTAAAACATGAGTAAATAAATGAATATGAAAGAAGCAAAAAAGAATACAAATGACTTCCCTAGTTTTTCAAATCAGGAAAGCTGCTGGTCATTGATGACGATAAAGAAAAGTATCCACCAAATGCCTGTCATTATTTGAGAGATCTCAAGCTTCTATTGCCGGGGTCCAGCCCTAGCAGGAGTCAGGGGTCCGTCGAGAGGTGGGGAATGAGATGAAATCGTGAGAATACACACACCAAATGTAGTGATGAAGTGTATCTACTTTATTGTTCACAAACAGCTGTTTTTATACTTTTCATCTGCAGTGAAGCACATAGAACAAGAAAGTTTATGGACAGGTCATCAGACAGTTTGATGATAGCAAACTTGCTTTTCTAAAGGTTATACATCAGTATATAATGATTTTATTTTGACTTTGGTGCAAAGCAGTGTTAAAGATTAATGAGGAATAGGCCTGTATACATTGGTCTAAGCTAGAGAGTTTTTTGTAAACCATCTGTTGTTTTTGTCAACTATAGTCTGTCTATCTTTATTAATGTGTCCTGTGAAGCTCCAGGGAGACACTGTGGGAGTTGGTAAAGACTGCCTATGCTTTGATCTTATAAGAGGGTGCTGGATACCTATATTCTTATAGCCTTCTTTACCCATAGATATGATTGTAGACCTAAATTTCTTTGGCTTAGCTATTTTGTTTTCTATATCTGTGTGCTGAGGGAGAACATAAGGTTGATTAGTAACTATATCTAAATTACCTTGCAGAGCCTGTTTTCTGACTAATGTTTGTAAGTGATCAGAGAATTCTTATGTTGTTTGTCTGAAGGCATTTTTTTTTTTTTTGTGGTACTGAGGATTGAACCCAGGGGCATTCTACCTCCGAGCTACACTCCCAGTCCTAATTTTTATTCTTTATTTTTAAACAAGGTCTCACTAAGTAGGAGGAGGGTCTCACTAGGTAGCTGAGGCTGGCCGTGAACCCGAATCCTCCCAAATGCTGGGATTACAAGCATGCACCATCATGTCAGGCTTGAAGGCACTATTTTTTTAAGCTAACATCAAGAGGTTGTTATCCGACTGGCTACCACCTGTTTTTTAAGAAACTTTCTTTAATAATAAGTGTAATAACAAGACCCGAAGTATCCAATGTTCCCAGAATATACTATAATGTAAAGCAGAATATTCCATGTATCCCTTCTTGGAAGCGTCTGCCTTGCAGGGTTCCACCGGACTGAGCCTTGCTCATGATCCAACTGTTAAGGAGCTGTGGCATTCTATTATCAAAAGGTAGTTATGTTATATTTCATTAACAAAATGTGCTTTAAAAGAAACTAATCAGTAAACTCACAAATAACAAATAATCCCAGAAGAACACTACATGTTTGACATTTGAAAGGGTTAAATTATATAAGATATTTAAGAAAGTTCAATTTCAGAAATACTGCTTCACCAAAGAGTTAGGTCTACAGATTTCTTGTTTTTTGTTTGTTTGTTTGTTTTGTTTTGGTTTTTTTGCTGCGGTACTGGGGATTGAACTCAGGGGCATTCTACCTCCGAGCTACACCCCCAGCACTATTTTTTATTCTTTTATTTTGAAACCGAGTCTAACTAAGTTGCGGAGTGCCTCACTAGGTAGCTGAGGCTGGCCGCGAACCCTAATTCTCCGGTGTCAGCTTCCCGAATGCTGGGATTACAAGAGTGCAACACCATGCCCGGCCAGATTTCACTTTTTCTTTGTTTGTCTTTTTGTTGCTGTTGTTTTACTTACAAGTAAACCATAAGGAGGGTGCTTTCAGATGGTTTTTGTTTGCTTAGCTGACTCACTAGCTTCTGCTTGACAAACCTGTCAGTGATGTGGTTAAATTGTATCTTTCAAGAAAATTATAAATGACTATAGGTCTTAGGCCTTTAAAGGTGCTTTCATGTAGTCCAACCCAAGCATGCTTAAGCAATAATGTTTAATATCTGCTCTGATACATCTGGTTCACTATTTTTAAAATGACGAGACTTAGAACTAACTTATTCTCACATTATTTGTAATATTTTCCCCTGAAGCAAAGCTTTTATAAATGGGTAGACATTAGTAAACTAATTGTGTCAGTTTATGAAATATTTTCGCCATAATATGTTATAGAACATCATTAAATTGTTGTTATAGAACAAAAATTATCAAGACAAACAAATAAAGAGACCAATTAGATTACATTATTTCTGGGGCCAATATATACCCAATATCCAGCTTAATCAGCCTTATAGAATGATTTGAAAATTTCCCTTTCTTCTTTGTAAATAATAAATTATTATGATCTTTGAAAAGGCACACAGGCATAAAAACAAGTGCATTTCCAGTATTTCTAGGAGTTAGAGGGGAGCTGGAATTCACACCTGCTTTACTTCTTTATAAATCTATGACATTTTACAGTATGACAGACATTATAAAATTTTACAAAGTTACTCATCTCTGTGGTTGCAAACTTAAGACCTAAATCTAGAACTCTCCCTGCTTTTAATTTTGTATTCTCTTTATTACAGGCATAAAGGAGTCTCTATTAATAAAATATCTAGAGACTGGTAGTTGATGACCTCTCAGACATTCTATAGAAGACATTGCTACATTGGATATGATTTCAGTATTATTTTTAGTTTTGAGCAGAAGATACAGATAAAATAATTCATTAGCTAATCAGATTCTACATTAGAATTTAACGTGAGAGCAAAACCAGCAGGATGTTTTTTACAAGGAACTGTTTATAGCAGTTGTGAGGACTGGCTAACTAAGTCTGAAATCCTAAGGGTGAGATGCTGAGCAAGCGCCAGAACTCCCAAGCTTGAGCTGAAGCTCAATGCCTCTGTGAACCCCAAGGTCTACAGGCAATTGTGCATGAATCACAGCTTGGACAATTGTTTTTCCAATACTTTGTCTTGCCTATTTATAGATTTTTATTATGTTTTCCTCAATAAATACTGGGTGAGTCTTGTTGTAATTTATAGGCTTTAACATCTGGTGCTGGCATATTATGTCTACTTAGGAAGTATAGCAAATAAATTAGCAAAATTAGACTTTTGGCATCAAGCTTCTACAAGAATACAATTTTGTGTATTTACTAATGCTGGGTGTTATCTTGCCCTGTAAGTTGATTCTAGTCAGCCCCCTAGAAAGGCCAATAAAATTCCTGAGATAGTGAGAACTGTAGGAGTGGGTGGCAGACAGTAGACAAATTTGTACTGAGACTAAGAAAATCATGATTTGGCACCAAAGTGAGGTTTTCCTGTTTCATTGGTTTCCGTTCCCTTGAACTAAAACAGAGAAAGCATTAGTTATGAAATGGTACAGTATGCATTAAGTGTCAGAATACTTTCAAAACTATATAGTATTAAAAATAACTAATATTTAAAATTGAAGAGGCTTCAGTTTAAAAAAAAAATCCATTTAGAGGTTGAAAGCCACCATAATCTGTCTGCAATTCAAGTCATGCTTAAACACTTATACTTTAACTTTCTATCCGGCTAAAGATAGATGTTTCACATTTATTAGCATGTGGAAAATATGATGAAAATAGTTCAAATGGGAGATCCCAGGACAGTGTCAGATATGAATAGTCAAAAAGCATTTCTGCCAAGTTATTAGAAGCTTAATGAAGCACAATTACGAATTTGTGTAGCTTGGTCAAAGTAATCAAGGAAATGCTTCACATGAGTGTTTCTGCTTTGAGACTATGAAATATTTAAACATTAAAATTTGAAGCCCACATTAAGAAATGTTTATATTAAGGACTCTAATTCATCATTTTATATGTATTATTAATGATTGGAGAGATCTGTATGGCTGCATCCATGAGCAGTTTACCAAAGCATAGAATGGGATAAAAAAGTGTTTCATAAGGTGTATTCATATGCAAACAATGATCAATTTAGTAATAAAATTATGTAAATGCTATTTAGAATCCTAGGCTTTTGAATTTCAACAGGGCAGTAAAAATGTATTTTAGATATTTTAACAAGATGACCTGAAATCTATTGAAAAAATACAAGTTTTTAAAAATTAGTGTTTTCAATATATGTTTATGTGCTTCATATAGGAGACTGATTACATTTGTCATTTTACAGCCAAAGAGGGGGTGTATGTGGTCACAATAGAAGTTAAGATGTAATGGTTCCAAGGAAAGAAATACCTCCTATATGAGTTAAAGGAGCTTTGAGAATTCCATCTATGAATGAAATTAAACTTGATAAACCTGTAATGCATGCCTATTATTTTCCAAGCAGCATGCTAAGCTCTAGAAATAAAAGGTGATTACAATTTGGACATCTTTAAAGAGTTCTTAGTCAATAATGAAGACAGATATGA
Organism: Graphiurus murinus; assembly: GCA_004027655.1. Taxonomy (NCBI): domain Eukaryota; kingdom Metazoa; phylum Chordata; class Mammalia; order Rodentia; family Gliridae; genus Graphiurus; species Graphiurus murinus. The sequence continues at coordinate 25,075 of PVLC010004831.1, read as the reverse complement.
CGCTGAAAAAAAATCACAATGTAGCGTGGTAAGTCCTCTAGCAATGACATTCCGAGGACAGAGGTTTCAGGAGGAGTAACTGAGATGGGCAAGAAAGAAGATTTGAATAGGAGCAGGTTCTTTACATAAACTGCTCCCATTCCTCACAGAATCATACTGTGCATGCTAGAAAAAAATCTACATATGTACCTATGAGCAACTTAAACCTCGTAGTGAGATTTAGATTTACTTTATCTTTTTTCTAAATTACCTAGATTTGCTTCTGTTTAGTGGTGACATTTCCTATTAAACAATGACCTCGTATATGTAAAAGATTTTTTAAATTTATCATCTCACCTAAACACCAAAATAACACATATCATTAATAAACAGAAATATCAACCATGCAACAGCTAACATTTGTTGTCCTATGATTGTTATTTCCATATAGTGCATCAGGGTGTGAGCTTGTGGGGAGCAAAAGGCCAACTTCACAAGCTAGGAAGGAGAGACAAGAGGAAGCGACTTAATTTCCACAATCCCCTTGGAGAGCACCTCCTCAGGGACCTGAGGACATCTTACAAGGCCTTTCCACCTCCCAGGTATGGCACCCTGAGGACAGAGCCCTTAACATATGGACTTTGGGGAGACATTTAACTTCTAAACAACAGCAATGCCCTTAGATTTATTTTGTATTTTATACCATTGGCTTTTCTCATATTAAAAAGCCTCAAAGGATCCTCTGGTTAAACTTCCTATAGTGAACTAGTTAGATGGCATTCCAGTTTTGCAGAAAAGCCAACTGAGGCCTTGGTGATGAGAGATTTCACCAAGGGCAGACAAACTGCAAATCATATCATGAGATTTGATATCAACCTGCTTTTCCCAAAGTTCCACAGAGCCATTTCAGCATAGAAAATTAATGTAAAATATAGAAGTACACTGATTTTATGTAAGCTGGTTATTGCAAATAAAACCCACTTTTCTTTCCAAAACTATGCAGAGGAATTGTTCTGTAACAATCAATTTTAACTAGCATTAAATTTGAAAATAATTGTCAGCTCCATTTCTAGGGGAAATATCACACTGATTCTTGTAAAACCCGGCATTTAGCACATCTCACAAGCAATTGTGTGATACATTATTATCATGCAGCTCAACCTCAACTGTGCATAAAGCAAATTTCTTTTCCTGTGGGAGCTGGCAAGGTCGAATTCTGTATGTAGGGTTTGTTACTTCTATTCATGAGACAACACCTGCTGCTGTATAAATTGTTTAATATAACCCTCTGAGTTAACTATAAAGGTAATTGTATACTTGGCAGTCAAATTTGATTTTTGAAAATAGCAATCTCCAAATATGAAGTGGGCTCTAGAGGGATAAAACTTTAGTGGAGTGGACCCAAGATGCCTCTAATGATGGAGACTAGGGCATATGGTAGACATCTGTAGTTTTTGTGTGACTAGTGTCCATTTTCCATTCTTCTTATAACAGCAACTTGATTTTCTCTAGAGAACTATCTATTTCCCATTCTCAGTTACTCAGTTTTGACTCAAATCCAACATGGGCAGAATAGTCTTAAGAAAGGAGCTTATACAGAAGCAAGCTGAAACAAAAGTTAGAAAGAGATATATTTATGATATGATCTGGGTGCCTTGATTCACCTATGCCTAATGTCAGTTTATGTCTTGCTTTAATAAATTAATTTGTCACCATGTTGATTTAAGCTGGGTTTTTCTACTTGTTAATGAACACATTATAACTATTCCATGTCATTTCCTATGAGTGACATTGCTGACTCTTATACAACTCAGTGATTGAAAGCAAGTAACTCTAGATTCTAAGTAATAATAGATCCATCAATATCCATCAACATGACTATAGAAAAAGTCCTATCTTGCCAACTATAGAGTTTTACTAGAATTGACTTACAGGCACTGTTCGATTTTTAGGTACAGAAGACAGAGGCCTATCTCTTTGGCAAGGGGAAAAACTCTCTGGATGTTTGAACTACCTCAATTATTCACTAGTCTTTGATCTAAAAAAATTGGATATTCAAAATTAGAGAAAATGTTAAATGTGCAGAGGTAATATGCTAATTTTAAACCTTTGTTGGTATATACATGACTCATACTGTGTGACATTACTATTTGCAATACTCTTTCATGTATATAAACTGTACAAATCCTTACAATAACCTAGTGGGCTAAATTTACCTCATTTTCATGGTTCAAAGATCTAAGAATCAAAGTAATTTCTTCTGGGTTACATGGAGAATCAAATTTCTGCTTTTTGACTACTTTTTAGGAATCTGCCCTCTATTATAAGAAATCTCACACAAACATGAGTCCTGGGATTAGAGGAGAGAAGTTTGGGCAATAAATTCTTCTTGGTTTCATAGGAAATTTGTGCTGTGAAATGAAACAATTTCTTAGAAAATGAGACTAAGCATTGCAAAGACAGCATTAACAATGTCCTAAACTGACTTAGGGCCAGCCATGACTCCAATCTCTAAGGGAAAGGGCTTAGCATGTAAAGGGCTAGGATTTCTCTACCTCCTCATATTCCCTGTTATGTCCATCACTGCAGTCCCTCGGCTGTTAAAGTGTTAGGGTTGCATGAGATTTCTCTGTTTATATTTCTAGACTCTAGAAGTTTCATCTTCCAAAATCCCTTATAAGATCTGTAGAAATAGGAGAAATCATTAAGTAAAACATAAATAGTTTCTGTTTATTGAAGCTCATGAAGTTATATGAAGTTCTCCTGTGTGCTAATCAATTCCAAAACCAGGGCCTGCTTCTGACGGGAGGAACATAACAGTAGCCATGTTGTGCTTCTTATGTAGGATGATTATAATAATAAATGCCAGTCAACAAAAACAACTCTTCTGGGAAGAAACTATTGTAGATTCTGCAGCCTGAAAATTTGGACCAGATATTGAGGTCTATACAAAGCCATGTCAGGTTATAGGCAGACATTTTTACACTGTATGGTAGTGACTGTTGATCTATCTTCCAAGTGAGCTCCATGCAGTTTTTCTTATCACATAAAGTTGGAAGACAAGGGGAGAGACATTAGTGAAAAAACATAACTGGCAATTCCGCTTTCTCCCTAATGTAGCATTTCATTACTTTGCAATATTGCCTTGATCACTGCATAGTATATCTTCTTGAAAACTTGAAAGTGATTTATTTGTGCTTTGTAATAAATTTGGTTAAAATCTTACTATCTTTTATTTTTAATAATAGAATGAAGTTAATATACTTGAAAATAATAGGATGAAGTTTAAAAATGTATTTGGAAATATGGTAGTTTGGCCAGAAGGAACCAAACTAAACACAGAAATAAATGTATGATGAGATTTGGAGTTTGGGTTAAAGCAAAGGTACAGGATCCCTTTGTATACACCTAGTTTGATCTTAATTTACATCCTAAATCTTTGTGCCAGATGACTCCTAAAACAATAGAATTTAGTTAGAATTGTATTTTTTAAAATAAGTGACAGTAACTCAAATAAAAATAGGACTTTATAGGCAAAAAGCCAGCCAGAATTTGAGACCTCTTTTATCATTTGTTAGCTGGATAAACTAGTTCAAAATAGTTTGTTCTTTAGAGACTGACCTTATCTATAAACTGAGAGCATATAAAGAGGTCATCTTTAAAGTCCTTTCCAAAATGACTACTTCATAGTTCTATGAATAAGAAAAAATATAATTTATAAATTGTCCATAGGAATAAAATACAAAATAAGAGAAATGGGTGACTTTTTTTTTGTAGTTATTGAGGGAGCCTTTGGGAGATTTTCATTTCCAAACTATATCGTTAATAGTTGAGCTGTATCTATGTTGTCAATTTATAAAATAATGTTAGGATGTTTATTAATGCATGGTTTATTAAACCATGAAGCAGATTATATTAAAATATTAATAATAATGATGTAATTTTAGTTAACTCTTTAATATATGTTAGAGTTATTCTAGGCACTTTGCTCTATTCTCACTATCAATTTAAAAATAAACTACGAGGTATAATGAGTGTCATTATCCTCCTGTATTGCAACAGAAACATTAAAAGGCAAATGCTCATGACCGTTTTTTTTTTCCCTTGCCTTGTAAGAAAAGAAGATCTTTTCATTTTGCTTAGACACCATCTAGATTAATATGGACACAAATCGAAAACAAGAAAAGTGGTAGGAAGATGTGTGTTGGAAAGGTTTTTTTCTTCTGAAGAAGATGGTTTCATTAGTTCATGTTCAGATAGTCAGCTACTCAAAGCCTGTAACAAAGATAGATGAAATAAAAATAAAATGAAATATAACAGCACAAAATCAAAATAAATATCTTGATAGCTAGAAACAGAACAGACTTGCAAATTTCTGAGCGAACAAAAGCTGCAGGCTTGTCAGATGTGACCATAAAACAAGGTGAGTGGGACTGGAACCCAGTTCTTTCGGGATGGGGAACATGGAAAAGAGCTCTTCATGAGACTAGAGTTGAGTCAGGTGAAAGCCAGGAGATGGGGAGGAACTTGCAGAAACGGTGACTGAAAAAAAATTGTTAGCTTGTTGCCGGAGGTACAGATTTGTAAGAAGTTGATGACTGAAGGATGTGGGAGGACAAAGACATAGCCATGCATCTAGAAAAACTGCATCCCTCTTCCTGTCACTCCAGCAACTCAAGCTTAGACATTCCAAGTAATCTTGTGGAAAAGGGTATCTAGAATGCCATTGTAAGGCAGAGCTGTAAAGCTCACTTATAGGATTATATGAGCAAAGAGAAAGTTGTGAAGCTAATCCAAATAAGAGACTTGAAAGACAAATAAACATACATCATATTAAAAGTAAGGCTACAACTCCAAATTCCAAACTGTATATGTAATATAATAGCCAACTAAATGAAAAACCAATAACTTGAATTCAATCTAGATGAAGATAAATTTACAGTAAAATGGAAAAGATAAATAAGTATAGAATATTAATGAGTATAAATAAAATACTAATTTTATTAGATTAAAAATAAAGATGCAAAATGGATAAATCTACAAAATATGTGTATATTCACACAAATATACATATACCAACATACCCATATAGGTATCTATACATAAACATGTAATATATATATATATATATATATATATATATATATATATATACATATATGTATCAATCTCTATATTCATGTCTAGGAATATTGAAATAAATTTAATAGTATTTGGAATCTGATATGATGAATAAGTGAAAAATACTCTCTAGACTCAATATCGGTAAAGAAAGAATTCATGAGCAAGACTATAGTCCCGGGGAAATCAGCAAGACCACTAGAGAAGGAGAGAACAAGATAAAATATAGAAAAGTATTTAAGAGACATGGGCAGTAGATGGAGAGGACTCGAAAAGTTCTGATTAAAAATAGATGCAGAATATAGAAGTTAGAACTGAAAAAGTAATATCTGAGGAGATAATAAATGGCAGAGTTTCTAGAATTGGAAAAAAATGAGAAACTTCATAGAAAAGAACATTTGAATACTTTGCCAAATAAGGGAAAATAAGCCCACAACTTGACAAATCATTGTCAAACTGCAAATTGTGACTAAAACAGAACCATTTTGTTTCCTATGGAGCTAGAAGTATACTTTTTACAAAAGCACGTTGTTGATATTGATCTTCAGTATTTCTTCAACTATAAAGACTACAAAGAAACAAATCAGTTATTTTCAAAGTGGTGAAGAAAAATGATTTCTAGCTTAGAATTTTTTCAACTAAACTCTCCTTTTAGAGTAGAGTCAAGACAAAATGAAACAAAAGGGGTATGATAGTTTTATGCTTACAAAGACAAAGGTTTGGTACCAGTTAACCATTAAATTAATAGATGATATAAATGTATTGTTTTTTGTTAAAATTAAAAAGCTTAATTTAAAATGTTAAATTCTAAATAACCGAAAGGTATATTGTAGTAAAGGAAATTTTAAATGTAAACACAGGATACTAACTATTGAAAGACATGATAAATTGACTTTTAAGAATATACATATGTATCCAGTGTCGTAGCACACACTTACTACAAATTTATAATCCCACTACTTGGAAGACTGAGACTGCACAATGTTAGGATTGAGGTCATCATACTTTAAGTTAGCAAGACCATTTTTTTTAAAGGGTTAGGGTTATAGATCCTCCCAGTTCAATTTCTAGTACTACAAAACCCTAGACCACACACATGCCCATACACACATATACACACAAACATACACAAACAAATGTAATTATCTACTCTTTAATGCTACCTGTATCTGAGTTTGTTGGTGCATGCCTATAATCCCAGCCACTTGAGGGGCTGAGGCAGGAGGATTGCAGGTTTGAGTCCAGCCTGAACAACTTAGCAAGTTTTTGCCTCAAAATAAAAAATAAAATGGACTGAGAATATAGCTTAGTGGTAGAGTGCTTGCCTAGCATGTGTGAGGCCCTGGGTTCAATTCCTGGTCCTGAAAAATATAAAACAGACACCTCTAGAAGTAAATCACACCAAAATGTTGGAAGATGTATAAATGAAAACATAAATCCTATAAATCCTTGCCAGCAGTCATCCTATGTAGCAATCTTAACAATCACAGTACAATGTAATGCAATCAGGATATACTTCATATAATAGAAATAAGCCATCATGAACTGGTAGGTACTTTATAACATAGTCTTAAAATATGTGAAGACCAAATTAAATAATGAGAAACAGTAGCTGAGTTCTGCTGTATATTTATGAATATTATAGATATATTAAATTAAAATTTACATGGAAGCAGAAACAATAAATGATCAGAATCGAGGTACCTATGCAGAGTCTTGCTATGTTGAGCAGGTAGCAGAACAATGCCATAGGAAAAGAACAGACTTTTTAATAATAGATGTGGAGTGCAGTTTTCGTACATGTGAAAAGATTTCTTTTAAAATTATAAAAAAAAAATCTCAAAACATAAAGGAAAAGCTAATAATTTTGACCTCATTAACTAATTCTGAGTGGAGGGGTAGGAGCTATAAACAAACTAAACAAAACAACAACAAGAAGAAATAACATACTGGGAAAGATAGTTATAGTGCAGAGAGAAAAATAATAGTAATCCCAACAGAATAATAATGTCTAAAAATATAAAGCAAACACTTCAAAATAAAATGGACATATACATAAACAGAAATTTCACAAATGAGGGGGTGTGAGTTGTACCAGTGTTCAACATTATGGGAATTAGGGAAATTGGAAGTAAAAAAACAACAATGGTATAGAAAAGACAACAAATGGTATTGATGATACAATTTCCATTAAGTGCTCTCAAAAATTGTAAACGTGACAATATTAGTTGTTGTCCAGAATGTGGAGAATTGGAAACTATCAAATATTGCTATTGACTATGTTGATGGATGCACTTATTTTATAGGGCAGTTGTATAGGAGAGTTGAATATCAACTTCACTTTCTAGAGAAACAGTTGCATGTTTGTAAGGATACTAAGCTATAGAATCACTGGTAATAGTAGCACCTTCAGGTAGGTTGGGGCAAGTCAGTGCTTTTCAAAATTGAATGCACACTTGAAGGATGAGATGTTCTGTTTCAGATTTGGCTGTGTTTCAGGTCCAGAGTGCTGCTTGTTCCTGCCACACACTTTTATGGTAAGCCTCACTGTGTGTAGCTGTGTTCTAAAGCTGTTTACATTAGTGAGAATACTCATTGCAGCAAGTTGTATAATAGAGAAATGAAGGAAATAACTTTCCTGTCATTTAACAAGAGGGGAAAAAGTGAGAATAATTTTGATACATGAATACAGTGGAATGTGATCTGTTGCTTAAGATGAATAGATTGTTGAGGGAAAGGAATAAGATAAAGAACAGAATGAACAACTTTGTGGTTATGAAGCATGAAAAGCAAAACAAAGCTCTGTTTTAATTAGTAATACCTCCATAGACTATAATTTTTTACATAACTTCACAAGGATAATAACTCCATCATCTTCACAATGGTTACTGCTACAGAAAAGGAAGGACAAAAGGGAGAAGACAGAGGCAGTGGGGGTTAGTCCAGGAGTCTGAATGTATCTTCAGCACCTTATTTTCCACAAGAGAAAAAAAAAAGCCAGGAATGGTGGTTCACTCCTGTGATCTCAGTACTTGGGAGGCTGAGACAGGAGGATCCTAGTTTCAAGGTCAATCTCAGAAAATTAGCAAGGTACTCAGCAACTTAATGAGACCCTGTTTCAAAATAAGAGGTTGGGTGTAGAATACCCCAGGGTTCAATCTCCAATATAAATAAATAAACAAACAAATAAATATCAAGGAACTATAGTTATTAGGTGAGTTTATGGTTACTCATTAAAATGATTTTTAAAAAATTTCTATTTGTTTATTTATAAAGTAGGTAGGTATTTTAGTCAGCATTCTCACAGCTATAATCTAAAGATATGACCATACAACTTAGAGAAAGGAAGATTTATTTGCTCATGGTTTTAGGAGATTCGAGGGTTCATTCCATGTGAAGCCAGGATCTCAGGGCATGGAGGCAGGAAGTAGAGAGGGAGAGCTCAAGGCTTCACTCCTCACATCATGGTGGCCAGAAGCAAGAGAGAGAAGGGAGGGGGGACCATACATAATCCTCAAGGCCCCAGGGTCATGGTTCCAGGGACCTACCTTCTCCAGACACATCCTACCAGCCCAGGCCACCACCCACTACTGAGATTACAACCAAGCCCAAATTCCAACATAGCTATCTTGTTTCCATGAGGGCTTGGGGGTATTCTATTTCCAAACCATTATACAGTGGGGGAAAAAGGATCAAGCATGAAAAGGGGCTTCTGAGGAAAGCCTTGCAGGGCTGGAGTTTTTCTTGTTGCTAGGGAGGGGTGGGGAGGAGCTGGGGACCAAGCCCAGGGCCTTACTCCTGATAGGTGCTCGGTAGACAAATAGTCTAACACTGTGCTACACCTGCCAGCCCAGGGCTGGAGTTTCTCAATGAAGAAATGGGAGATTTTAAGGAATTAGTATGTGGGTTGAGCAAGTATTTCAGGAAAGAAATCAAGAAAAATGATTTGTAAAGGTTTTGTGTTCTACAATGCTATGCCTTGCTTCAGTAAATACTTTTATCTTAAGCAGTCATGCAAAAAAATATGGGTGATATAGCTTCGTCTATCAAAAATTAGTCATATCTGAAATCTAAATATTAAGACGATATAATTGCTTTCTGTAGAATGAAGAAATAATGTAGAATCAAAATCTAGTAAATTTGAGACAAATTTTTTTTAAAGTGATAATTTCACACATTTAATGGTCAAGCTGAGACTTATCTCAAGAAGCTATAGAAACTAGAAACCTACAAAGATTACTTAAAGATGGTCATGTTGCCAAGTGTTGTGTGCATGCATGAATACATCACTTTGAATCTCACTATGATGTGTGGTTGTTTAATACATTAACATTTATAGCTGATGCAAAGGGCAATGGACATATTTTCTCACAACCTTCTCTCAGTGCTATAATCAAAGAGGAGACCCAGGTGGGCATGGTGGCCCATACCTGTATTCTAGTGCTTGGGAGGCTTAGGCAGGAGGATCTCAGGATAAAAGCCAGCTTTAGCAACTTAGTGAGGCCTTCAGAAACTTAGTGAGACCCTGTTCTAAAATAAAATAAAAAGGACTGGGGAGTAGCTTAAAGGTAAAATGCCCCTGGATTCAATCCCCAGGGAAGACCCAATATGGTAATTCTTTCTATCTGGTGAGTGTTCAGGAGATTCTAGGAAACTCACTTAACATTAATCTGTGCAATGCATAAATATACAAGCTTTTTTCTTCTGCTCTTGCCACATGGAATCTACCTATTTTAAACTCTACATTTTGTGTCTAATGAACTATATTGTGTCTGAATGAATGTTTACCTTGTGTTTTACAAGCTTTCTATATGTCTTCCTCTCATGTAGTTGATCGCTATACACTGTCACTCACTGCTGATCACAGTATAATCAGCTAGCAAAACTGGAAAGCAGGCCTGAACTCTTACATATGTGAGGTGCGAAGAGTACATGTCCCACATGCCACCCTGAGTAATGAGAAATTAGAGTTGAGATGAGGAATAGGAAGAGGAAACTGTGCGCAGCAATGAGCAGAAAAGAGAGGACCATGAACGAGAGCATTCATTGCTAGATAAAAACAAGAAAATCCCTAATGGAATTAGGTCTAAATAAAATTTGAAGAACATACAGATTGTCCCCAGTGTCCTTCTAACCTTTGAAACTGGCTTTGTTATTGCTGCTGCTGTTTTTCTTGCTTCCTACCTATTCCAGGCATGCAAGGATCTGGAAACATTTTTGCCTCCTGCTCTTCATCAAACCCCAGGGGACATCTGATCCAGGCTTACTCTGGTAATTTATGAGTCATACATATTGTTGTATTTCCCTGTGTCTTAAAATCCATAGGATATCCTTGCCTGCCTAGATGACTGGTTAGATAATTGATTATGAATACAAGCTCACCTTACAGTGGGTGGTAAGTCAAGGAAAGAGTTTGTGCTGGTGAAGTGCTCCCTAGCACCTAGGCCAGTTTACCTCATATTCCTGGATTCACTTGCTTTCTTTATGAAATAGTCATACCTAATGTGATTGAGTCATAATATGAACATGGAACTGACAAGCAATATTTATTTCTTATAACAATCTTATGAAATAAGCACAGTTATTGTCTACAATGTAGGGTGAGGAAGAACATGCTTAGAAAAATAAATGTGGTTTCTCCAAGGTCAGAGCTTGTGAATGGCAGAGCCATTTGAATGTAAACCCTGGGCTCTTCACTCTCACATTGTACTGAAAAGCGGATTCCAATGTTTCCCAATAAGTTTTCATGGATCAGTATGACTAAAGGAAATTGAAAACATCCTCTTTGAATAATTTTGAGAACTATGAACTTAAAAAAATAAAGCCATGTTCATTATTAGCGGTCTTCTCAGATTCTTCACTATACTGATGCATGTTTACCACCAAGAAGAAAGTGTTATGCGTGATATTCTCCAAACTCATTTTGATCACAGAATCGTCCTTCTCAAATAGTTTATGGGGCTTGTCTCTCATGGAAAGCACCTTGTGAATTATTGTACTAGGAAAATTCTAGACTTTGTTCTAACCTTTCCACTTTATAGTGTATGATTTTTAAAGAGTTAGCATGCCAAAGAAGCTCAGTCTGTCACTGGATAGCAATTACATTTTAGTAAGCATATAAAAACCAGGTAATTATGTCAGTCAATGAAGCAAGACCTGAACATTTTGGGGTGGGCAGGACTTCTGATGTTCTTACAATCACAGAAATTCAATTCATGTAGAGTTTATGGATAATTTACTTTTTAAAAAAGCATTAAGCTAGTCATAGCTGTAGAATATGAAAGAAGTATACAGCATGATCCCTGGACTCAGAGATGCACCTGAAATTTCAAAATGGATACAGCTAAAATATTAATCCAATTACCTACACTTACCTCTGTGAACAACACACAATATAACTAGTAAATGGAGAGATGAATATGACTCTGCCTACAAATAATTGCTCTTTTATTGCATTTCACTTTTTTTTCTAAAGAAAAAATGTTAGCACTATATTTAGTTTTTACAATCACCTTCTACAATCATTGTATATTTTAGGTAGCTGTTTCTCATTTGACTTTTTCTTTCAAATAATTTGCCTTTAGAGTAGAGATTATTGCATGCTTATTCTATTTGCAAAAAGTTCTCTAGTTAGGCTTTCTTTTATCAGCTCATTCATGTAGGTGATACTTGTTTAACTTGCACATTTTAAGAAGTTGACCTAGGGGAGGTAAATAGATTTTAAGTAATGGATTCATTTTACCTAAGCTCGTTTTCTCTCATAAGCTCATGTTTCAGAAAGTTTCCCTTCCTTAAAACTGTCACTATTAATTTCACCATTGGGAACAGCCTTTTAGGTCTTTTTCCTCCATTGAATACAGCTCTAAAGCCTTAGTCAAATGCTCAAGATTTTTCCTTGATCTGATTTTCAACTCCCACTTCTCCGTTCTATTTTCAAATTACTTTCCATAATTCACCTTCTCATGCCCTATTTCAGCTAGACTCAGTCACTTGCTTTTTCTTGTTCAATCAGTCTGAATTTTCAGCTGTGCCCTTAATATTTTTTCATTATGTTTCTAAACATCCATTCTCAGTTGAAAATGTTTACTGTCCCCTAATCTATAACTCTCCATGACTTAAAAAATAAATGTCCACCATGTAGTTACTTAGAATAGTTGTTATATATTCTAAGATCATTGATGACAGAATGACTTTTTCAATTGTAAATTGTGCAGCTATAAACATAAATACACATGCATTGGTCTGATAGTTTGATTTCCATTCTTTTGGGAGATACCCAGAAGTGGTACTGCTGGATCATATGGTAGGTTCTTTCCCATTTGTCTGAGGATCCTCCATATTATTTTCCAAAGTGGTTGCATTAATTTGCAATCCCACCAGCAGTGTATTAGGGTTCCCACTTCTCCACACCATCACCAGAATTTGTTGTTGTTTGTGTTCTTGATGATTGCCATTCTGATTGGGGTTAGGTGAAATCTCAAGGTAGTTTTGATTTGCATCTCTCTGATTGCTAATGATGTTGAACATCTCCTCATACATATATTGTATTTTGTTTTTTGTGAAGTGTCTATTTAGATCCTTTGCCTATTTTTTGATTGGGTTATTTGTTTTCTTAGCTGTGAGTTTCTTGCGTTCTCTGTATATCCTACATATTGGTCCTTTTTTTCTTTGCAAATTCTATAACACCTAATAATACTATTATGAATATGATGAGTATAATATAAATATTTTTAGAAATATTAACCATAAAATGAAAAGTCAGTAAGTTTTATGTCTTTGTTAGATACAAACATTTACTGGTACTTTAATGACACAAAGTACTGGAACATATTTATTTTTTATTTGTTAGTATTCTTAAATAACTAATAAAATTAATGATTCAAAAATATATTTCAACAGCTCATGTCTTTTACCAGATATTAGATATAGAAGTAATATTATGGGAATATATTAATAATGAGACTAGAGGGAAGTATTCATAATACAGAAGTGAACACTTGAGTGTAATCATTAACGGGAGCTTATTAGGGATCTTTGATATCTTCTTTTACTTGCTACTTTTTAGTTTGTCTATTAGTAGTTTCATACCTACTCTGTTATATGCACTCCAGCTTTTCAAAGCTAGATTTTAATTAAGCAGAATGGCAAAAGAGAGATTTGGTTGTTGCAGTTCTTTAATGTTTTATGAAGAGAATAGGTTTTCTAATATATGGAATTCATTTCTTAAAGAATATTCTCCCAAAGAGAAAAATAAAATGAAAACCTGCGTCTTTTGAATGCTTGCCAGGTAACATTCAGCCTACAATATATGCCTTCCAGAACTAATTAAGGAGCTACATTATTATCTATACAAACAGAATAGAAGCTTTGTGCAAGCACACACTCAGTGTGGAAATTCAGTCTGGACCAGCTGTCAATTTCTGGGCTTTCTTCTTTTCCTTTGAAGACTATTCATAAAACAGAGATAAACACATTCCATTCCTGCAATATAGGTGTACTTGCAAATGTTTAATGCATCAGGGCATTTGGGAGATTATTTTAATGGATTTTTACCAAATCATGTTTTGACAGCCAATTTAAATACATTTAAGTTACCACTTTCTCCTGTGCTAAAATCCAATGGGAAACAGGTAAGTTCTCTTGTAAAATGAGGGAGAAGGCTGGCAATAAAAAGCTCCATGCAAAATAAAAAAACTCAGTGAAGAGAAACACACACGAGTTAATCACATCACCATGGTTGAGAACATATGCCTTCCTTACAAGCACCTGAGCCTAAGTCTTGTAGATACAGGAAGCCACTCCTGCCCAAATGGTATTTCATCCTTTTGCTAACCAGTGAACTCTTGAGCCACTGTACTGAAATTATGCACAATACAGCAAAGAGAAAATATCTTTTTCTCTTTTACTAGTGAAGTGAAACATGGCTGGTTTGAGAAAATTCTTAGCTTCAGAAATAATATCCTTGATTTTTCTATTTACCCACCTAAATAAGAGTAACAGGACCTTCAAAAGTTGCTTCCATTCATTACAACATCATCTGCTTTATGCTAGGGTTCAATTAGATGTTCATTTATCTTTTATTGCGAACAGTGACTAATTATTAGGAGGGGGATCTGACACTTTTAACGAGTGAGAACAGTTATTATAAAATGCTACTTCCTTGGCAATCTGACTCTGAAGCAAGAACCAAAAGAAACAGAGAACAAAGTAAAATGGCATGAAAAACTATAGCTGTGAAAACAATGGAGTTGTCTCTTTCATAGCTCAGTAAGGCTTTTAAAATACTTCAGAATGCTTTGCAAATATTAACTAATGACTCCTCATCTTTGCGTAAAGTTACAGTATTAACATTTTAATTAATTATTTTATTTTTTTTTGTGGCACTGAGGATTGAACTCAGGGACATTCTACCTCCGAGCTACACCTCCAGACCTATTTTTTATTCTTTATTTTGAAACAGGGTCTCACTAAGTTGTAGAGGGCCTCACTAAGTAGCTGAGGCTGGCCGTGAACCTGTATCCTCCGGTCTCAGCCTCCCAAATGCTGGGATTACAAGTGTGTGCCACCATGTCTGGCCCATTTTAATTAATTAGATGAAGAAATTAAGGAGGTGTTGAAATCAGTGTTCCTGGCAGAATATATAGACTTCTGGCTCAGTTATATAAATCAGGTCTTGATCTCATCTTGCTGCTTATTGCTAGCTTTGGATTTCATGTGTGTATGAGTGTGCAAGTGTACATGTGTGTCATTGTATTAGTACTTTTAATGACCAATATAAGTAGGCAAAGGTATAATAACACCACAATTAGATCACATAGCAACAAAATATTTCTAGCCTAAAATGTTTTATTAGTCCTTCTATTTCATCAATTAATGTCTACATGCAGAACTTGTTCTATTTCAATGTTTCTTTCCAGAAAGTTGTTTCATTTAAGGCAAAGATGCTCCTGCTGGGAAGAATTCACATGTCCACCCTTCATATTCAGATGTATTGAATCATCCCCCTAATAGTGATCATGATGGCTGAGATTCCTGTGATATTTACTTTTGAAAAAATGTTATACATATGAAACAAAAATAATAACATCTCTAATTACTTTTTTTGCTTAAAAACTCACTGTTGCATGTTTTGCTTTTTTTTTTTTGTAGACAAAACAGGATTTACCAAAATATTTTGGTACTAGATTGCCTTTACCATTTTACTCTCCATGGATGATAATGCTTCCTTTTCTCCAGATTCGTAAGTGAAGAACTTATTATAAATCTTTTCAGAGAAAACTGCAAAAAGTGAAGTATTGTTACACTTTATGATATTTTTAAAAGAGGCCTACTTTGGTGTCAATGAGGTGGGGGTGATATCTTGATAGAATTCCTCAGTCACCATGTAGGGGATGGATGCTTCCTCTTACTGTTTGTTTACATAGTTACTTTTGTCTAGTCATTAATACTCTATAAAGGACTCACATTACATTTTCTGTTTTTTTATTACTTTGAATCACTTCCCCTATGACATATGTTTTTTACTCACAAGATGTGAAATATGTGAACATGTATGAACAGTGCAAAGGAGGAGTTCAGCAGTTAAATTCTGTTAGGTGTTTTTCACATGAGATTGATAATTGCATAGCAAGCTGGAGCATTAGGTATGGTATGTTAAGAGAAATGGTAAGAGCAAATGAATAATAAGCAAACGATAAGCAATACCTGCCTCTCATTCTCCTTTTCCCCTGAAAGATCTTTTCTCATTCATGTGTTTTCCTTCCAAGAGGTTTCTTGTTTTATACCTTTATTGCTGCATTGTAATTATGCATCATAGTGAGGTTCAAGGTGCCACAAACATAGATGCACACAGCATTTGATATGCTTTCCTCCAGATCCCTTCCTTCCCCCCCTTTATACATATTAGTGAGATGGGTAGTGATACCTTCACATGTGGACATAGCATTATTTGAACTGTTTCCTTCATCAATTCTCCCTTTCCCCCTCTCTACCTTCTTCACCCAATCCTCTTCCATTAGTCACTGGTCTCTTTTCTCATTTATCTGAAGTCCTTTTTGTTTTCTATTCTCTCTAGCTTTCACATATGAGAGGAAACATAGGACCCTTAACTTTCTGAGACTGAATTATCTCACAGCATATTATCTAGTTCTATCCATTTTCCTGCAAAGTGATATTTGTTGGCTCTTCTTTATGGCTGAGTAAACTTCCACTGTGAGTATATACCACAGTTTCATTATCCATTCATCTGATGATGCACACCTGGGTTGGTGCCATAATTTGGCTATTGTGAATTGTGCTGCTAGTGGTACTTCCAGGAGGGT
Organism: Graphiurus murinus; assembly: GCA_004027655.1. NCBI lineage: Eukaryota > Metazoa > Chordata > Mammalia > Rodentia > Gliridae > Graphiurus > Graphiurus murinus. The sequence continues at coordinate 8,654 of PVLC010004831.1, read as the reverse complement.
TTCTGCCTAATATAGTTCCTTTTTGGTATTCTATTTTGGCATATTGGAAGTGAACATGAAGGGAACTGGAAACCTTTGAGATGAAGTAGATTTCTAGTGGAAAAAGCTGAGATATGTATTACACAGGGAAAAATGCTACTTATGAAGGAGAAAGCATGTGCACAATAGGAGAGAGAGAGGAGGATGAAGCCTAGAGAGGGAGACAGAGAAGAGGGAGAGAGGAAGGGAGAAGTGTAATTTTAGAAAGTTGTGTGTATGATAGATATGTAATGCTAAGTTGCCATTTTTCAAATTACCATTGAAAAGATTGTTATTAGATCAAACTAGAAAAGACACAGTATCCTCAAGAACTATCTTCTAGCTAAGAGAATCACAATGCACCTGCTACCTTTCCCTTTTCTAGTTATTTTGACAAAATTTCAGATATATTTTAAAACTATATATTTCAGTATGTATACCATAAGAATAGTTATAGGAGATAATTATTTGGTAATTATGTTTTTTAAATATACAACAGACTATCATGATATTACACACAGAATTCCTTTTATCATCAATGTCTCTATATGTTTTTCTGTATCTCTTTATTTTATATACACACACATATATAAAATTAAGAACTCAGATCTTATATTTTCTTACTGAGATGAAATTTATTTTTATAAATAGTATCTCATACAGTTATTTACTACCATTTTCACTTTCCAAACTGAAAAACTTTATGATAGTTTTTTCCATTTACCTAGTCCTCTTCTTTGTTTCATCTTATAGTTTTATATATGCATTAAGTTTATTTCCATTTATTACTATATTTACCTTGTCTAGTGCTCTTCATTTCTTTGCTTTCTCTGAAATAATTCCTCTTCATCAATGAATTTTCATTAAGATTTATTTTCAAGCTGGGTGTCATGGCACACACTGTAATCTCAATACTTGGAAGGCTGAGACAGGTGGATCACAGGTTTGAGGCCCACTTCAGTAATTCAGGGAGACCCTTGGCAACTTAGTAATACCCTGTTTCAAAATAAAAAAAAACAAAAAAACAAAATAGGGCCGAAGGTGTAGTGTGGCGGTAGACTGCCCCTTTGTTCAATCTACAGTACCAAAAAAAATAAAATAAAAGATTTGTTTTTACATCTATTGAAAACAAAATGTTCTATTAACTTTTGGAAATATTTTAATTTTTTAATATTCTTTTTTGAAGGCTAATTGAGCTAGGTAAAGAATTCTAAACTTGCACTTTTTTTTCTTTGCTTTCAAGATGTGATCACACTGTCTTTGTTATTGTCAGGTATAGAATGTTCTCTGAAGAGTCCAAGGATTATACAGTTAAGTCACGAGGGTTGTGATCTCACTGATAGATTTATCTGGATGTGGCCTAGGCTGGGGTGTGTGTGACTTGAGAAGGTGGGTCTCTGCCCTATGGCCCTAGGGATTGTGCTTGTGTCTTTGAATCCCCTTGCTTGCTTGCTCTCTCAGGCTTCTGGCATGTGTGATGTGAGAGTGGAACCCTAATCCCCTGATCGCCTCCTATCTCTACTTTCTGCTGCCATGAGGTGAGATACAAAGACATCTGGTTCAGAAACCCTGAATCTCAAAAAAACTGTAAACAAATAAGTCTTCCTTCCTCCACGGTGTGTGGTCAGTTGCTTTAGATTATAGCTGTGAGAATCTTGCCTGAGACAGTCTTCTAGCATCCATGCTTCTTTTCGGAAAGTAACAGTTGTTCCCTTTTGTGATTCTTTGCTGTTAACCTTTTTCCTTTGGCTTCGATGCTGTGATATGCAATTTTCTTCATGTAACTCTGCTCATGATTTGATGACTCTTAAAATCGAGCTTTTATCTTTCATGTGATCTAGAAATTCTCAGTCTATTTCTTCAAATAGGGTTTTTCTTATACTTCTTCCCTTCTCTTTCTTTGACTCTAATTAGATATATATTGAACATTAAGAGAATATCCTCTTTCTTTTTCTTTTTTTTCCTGTGGTATTTGGGATGGAACCCAGGGGTATATTACCTCTGAGCTACACCCCTAGCACCATTTTATTTTTTAATTTTGAAACAGGGTCTCACTAGGTTGATGAGAGTCTCACTACTTGCTGAAACTGTCCTTGAACCTGTGATCCCCTGTGTCAGTCTTCCAAGTACTGTGATTACAGGTGTGCACTACCACGCTCAGCTCTATGTGTTTCTTATGCTCTGCTTTTGTTTCTCTGAATTTTAAGTTAGATTTTTTTCCTCAACTTTAATGATCATTTTATGTTACATACATCCTGCTGTTAAGCCTATCAAATGAGATCTTAATTTCTTATCTTTATTTTATTTTTCTAGTATGTTTATTAATTTCCTATTGTTTCTTATATTTTTAGATATAATAATATACTTTCTGAAATGGCTATCTTTTCCTCATTCCTATACCTGGACTAACTTTTCTTGTTTCTTTTATCTGTTTTATTTATTAATTATAAATTACTTTTTTCCCAAATTTTCATGTACCTAGGAATTTTGTTTGCATATTGGACACTGATTGATATATACATAGTAAAGGATCTTGATTATGTTATCATTCTCTGAAGAGTGCTAAGCTTTGTTGTGGCAGATAGACAAATTACCAGTGGATCTCATTGCTACTAATGAGGCATACTTTCAGTTTTGTTAAGGTAAACTAACCTTTAGGAGAGAAGCTGTTATTTCCAGTGACTAGCCTTTGTGCCTGCGGTGTGGTTTTTATTCTATGAGGTTACTCCTGTGATTTCTGGAGGCATAAACTGCAAGCTCAATGAATTAGTCAAGGCCTTTTCACTCAGTAACTCTACAATACTCTATAACCTCCAAAATCTCTGCCCAACCTCTCTAGTCTTCTAGTGGCTATTATTCATTAAGACTCCCTACATCTCAGCATTTAGGAGTCCAAAGGAAGATTTTTTACATATATTTTGGGGGCATTTACTCCATGATTCCTTTTTCTCAAATCTCAGTCACTTAGACAACTCTGAACTCTGAGTTTATTCCCTCTTCTCAGTTGATCTCTATTGGGCTCCGTTTCCTATGCCATGATTTAGAAATGTCATGAGAGATAAAGCCAGAATGAATGTAGAGCCCATTTTGTATGCATTTGTTTTTTCCAAGACAGTAACCCTGCCTTAGCTGTTGCATAGTATCTGTAATAGTTTTGTATTACAGCTATTTGTTCCAGCTTTTATAGTTACTTTTGCTGAGATAAGTGTGATAACCACTTATCTTTCAAATTCAGAAGATTCCAACTTCGTGTGTGTGTATGTGTAACTGGGGATTGAACCCAGAGGCATTCTACCTTTGGACTACACCCCTAGCCTGATTTTATTTCTTATTTGGAGAGTCTCATTACTTGCTAAGGCTCTACTCAAATCTGCCATCCTCTCTCAGCATCCCAAGTACTGGGATTAGAGGCATGCAACACCATGCCTGGCTCAAGAGTCCAACTTCTTTTAGGTGCATTAATATTGCTTTGACTAAGACAGTTTTTTTTTTTTATTTTTTGAGCTGAGCTTTTAGGAAGTCAGATTTCATGTAAATATAATATATCAAGATTAGGAGACCATGTTTCATAGAATATAATTGTCTAGGGAAATGGAGTATATAAATATTAAGAGAAAAGAGCCAAATATCTATATTCATTTGTTTAGAGCACCCTAATGCTATTCTATGTCTAGCCTACCATTACATACCAACATATCTTGAATAGTATAATTGAAGATTGAGACCAACAATGATGTGAAAGTGAAAATAGTTCAATAGTTTAACATTTAAAATGGCTTATTCTCTGACCAAGCTGGGCATTTAGTAATTATGTAGTCAAGTTATGGTGACTGAACTATAAAATCTTTTTTTTCTTTCTTTTTTTTTTTTTTTTTTTTTTTTTTGGCTGAGTTAATATTCTTTACCTTCTTCCTGAAGCTTGTACGTGTAACTTTATGGGTCAGTGGCAAAGTCGTGATCATCATATGAGCTACCTTTTGGTAAACAGACTGTATACTGGTATATTTTTTTTTTCTAATAAAGAAAGGGAAATGCTTATTAGTTGCTAACTACTAACAGAATTGAGGATTTCATGGATAATGTTTCATATTCTAATGATTATTAGGGTGAAAGTTTATCCCAACTGCTGTGGTAGAAGACATTTAGATTCAGTTTGATAAGACAGCTCAAGATTGCCTAGAATCAGGTTTCAGCAAAATTTGAGCCTGCTCTAAAAGAAAGTCTAAATGCCTAAAATTCTGTAACTCTTGGAAGTTGGATAATAACTCAAACATTTTACAAACAGAAAAATATAGCTTTAGTATCTTAACATACCTAAAGTATATGATGACACCATTGGCAACAAAATATAATTAAGTAATATACTTTCTCTTTAATTTATCAAATTAATAAAATATGTTTATGTGGGATGAAAATAACCACTGTTGACAGAATTGCAAGAAAACAGAACTGGTGTGTTAGAATTCTAATGGTGGTTATGTGAAATTATTTGGTATATACTTTTAAATTTTTCTAGAGCTTTGTATTTAGTTACCAATATTAAGGAAAATATCATTAAAGTAGTGACATTTCAGAAGTATAATTATAAACTTTATAGGGTTATTCATAAGAGCATACATTTAGAGATTACCTAAAATCTCAACTATAGAATAACTAATTAAAATACACCATGAGATGATATATTATGTTCTCTTTTTAAATAATTTTCTTTATGACTATAAAAATGGAATTTCTTAAGATAATACTAATTATATGAATATTTGCAGTGAAAAATATGCAAGGAAACATAAAATATGCTAATAATGTTTTTCTCCAAATGATGATATTACAGGTAGTTTAAAAACTGTTCTTCTTTGTACTCTTATATTTTCTAAATCTTCAATACAGATTGCTTCAGTGATCATAAAAATAAGATAATTTTATTGATTAACATATATTAATTATTGACATGGAAACTGGTGGCATCAAAACCCTTCCCTCATCTTTCTTTCAATACTGAAAGATGATTGCTTCGTCTCCTTTTCAGGTTGGTGAGATTATGCTTGGATTGTAGTTATCGAGGTATGTGCACAAATGTAGTTTCTCTTATGGGAACATCTAGTAAGAATGTCCTCTTTTGATATCACAAGCTCCTTCCCCTTCTGCAAACTTGATGCAGATGAGTTATCAATTTTTCATTACCCAGTACCTAGGTTCTCCAAACCTTGTCTTGGGGAGAGTCACCTATGAAAGTTGATTTTAAGTAAATGAGAAATGAGCTTCTATCTTATTTGAGCCATCATCTACTTTGTAGTTTGCTTAGTATAGCAGCTACTATGATTTTAAAAACCTCTCACCTCAGTTTTCTCACCATAGGATGGAGAGGACAATAATAATACTTTGTAAGATTAATAAGGAGTGCACACACTAATCAGTCCTCCATAAATCCTAAATAATATTATTAACCTTACATGTTAATTTATACCCATATCTTCCATTGATTGTTGTTGGAATAATATCCTAATTCATTATTCGAGAAAGTAGTTCCCCAAAGATAAACTCAGATGCCAGCAACAGCTTGTTTATTGAGGAATTCACAAACCTAAAACCAAGTAGTGAATTTCCAAAAGAAGGAAGAAACTTTATAATGTCCATACAGATGAATTTATGCGTACATTTTATTGGAGACTGAATCCAGAGGCTTTCTACCTCTAAGATACACCCCCAGTCATGTTTTATTTTTATTTTGAAACAGAGTCTCAGGAGATTGATGGGAGTCTCACTACTTTCTGAGGCTGTCCTGGAACCTGTCACCCTTCTGTCTCAGCTTCCCAAGTACTGGGATTATAGGCATGTACCACCATACCCTCCTAATTTTGTGTACTTTTAAAATAATTTGTTTTGTTTAGGAAATTACTCTAGAGAAACATGAAGTTTTTTTTTTTTTTACCACAACTCTAATTTATAAGTTATATTTTGGTAGATTTCAAAAATTCTATTTTAATATCTCTTCTGTAGGGTTTTTTCAGTGAATTTTATTCTTGAGTGTCTTATATAGTAGTTCAGATGGAATAAATGACCATTGTATTTGTTGTTTTCCTCACCAGATTCAAATGCACAGGAGTTAGCCAAGTACAAATCACAAAAACAGATCTGTCAAGACAAAAGTGAGTCACAAAATCTCATAATCCGTTTAGAAGGTGACCCAAGATACATTGTGCAGTTATGTTTTTTTATCCTGTGTTAAATCTTCTGAAACCACTGCCATATATTAATCTATGAAACCTTAATTTGGGGCTTTTTTGTCCAAGAAAATATACTAAGTATGCTGGAATGATTTATGGAAACTTTTCTAAAAAAGTTTCACTTAATACACATAGAAAAGGCTAGCACCCTGTCAATACGCTTTTAGACTAGGTGACTTAACATATAAACTAGTGGGTCAGATTGGAATACACCATAGAGTAAAACTAAAAAATTTGGAGAAATTTGTTTTCAAATGTACTTAAAATAGGAAATTTACAGAATTAAAAAAAAACACTTTTATTGGTGTATTGCAATTACATGTATAAATTGTATATACACATGTATTGTACATATGCAGTTGTATGTATCCCACCATAGTGAGAGAAATCTGTAGAAATTAAATATTTAATTTAAGTGTAAAGATTTAAGGATGGATTAAATGAGAGAGAGCCATGCCATGCTAACCATGAAGTAAGAGACTTGTTGGAGAGTGATTTATTCATCACTAATGTCTTTGACAGTCCTAGTATTATCATTTGCCATAAAAAATGGTTGTGTAGAGGTGAGATTTGAGTGTTGCTGAGAATAACTCTTTTTTCTCTCACACACAAATATCTCTTTCATAGGTATTTAATGCTTCATCCAGAGAAAGCTATGCTTTTAGTCTTTAATATTTTCATACAAAGAATAGTGCCATAAGATGTCTGATAGTTTGGGTGTGAGTTCCATTTCTGCCATTTACTATCTATGACCTTAAATAAATTACCTAACCTTTCTGAGACACAATTTACTTATCTATAATGTTTGATTAATAATACATATCTTCTACCTGATTTTTATGGAGATTAAAACCAGTGAACACAAAGTACCAAATATTCTTAGAGACTAATTATCTCTCAAGAAGTTGAAGGAACTCTTCAAGAATGATTTCTTCCATCTAATTACTGGAGGGAACAGTATCATCCTTGATCTTAAAGTGGGAGGGTTTCCTGTCTCCATAAAAGTTAGTGTGAGTGCTATAGCTAGAGGAAAAAGAAAATGTCTATAAGGTAAACTTTTAATGATTGTTTAATAAAAGGTTTCATCGATTTTTAAAAATAATTTAGAGTAAGGAACATTTAGTTGCTCACAGTTCCAAAGGTTTCAGAGATTTTACTCCACATTTAGCCTGATCATGTATGGGGAATTCAGGGCATGGTGTGGAAAGCAGAGTAAGAGAGAGGGAACAACTTTGTTTTTTATATTCTTTTATTCATGCATTGTAATTATACATCATGGTGAGATTCAAAGTAATACAAATGTGCATATATATAACAGTGTGTTTTCCTCCTGATCCTACTCCCTCCCTCCCTCCTTGTACATGTTAGTGAGATTGGTAGTCACACATTCATATACAGACATACCATTACTTGAACTGTTTCTTTTTTTTTAAGTTTTCTAAAATTTTTAATTTATTATTAATTTGTATACTGAGTACATTGCAATTATACATCATAGTGCAGTTCAGTGTGATACAAACATAGATATACACAGCTTTTGGTGTATTTCCATCCACATCCCACTCTGCTATCCCCTTCTCCCTCCAAGAACAGGTTAGTGAAATTGGTTATTAACACCTTCGTAGATTGCCATGTTATTATTCGAACTGTTTCCTTCCTCAATCTTCATTTTTTTCCCTATCCATCACATCACCCAGCATCCATCCATAGAATTTGGGTTGGGACAAATAACCAGTCTATTTGCAGTCTTCTTTACTTAACAAAGAAGTAGAATGGTAATAAAACAGTCAAATGGTAATCTGTTTTTTAAGACATGCTAATGAGAGAGTGAGAGAAAGAGGATTACAGTGTTATTTTATTTTTTTTTGTTTTTGTTTTTTTTTTAATTATAATTTTTATTGTAGTAATTACTGCAATATAGCATACATCTTTGTTAAGTACTAGTTGTTAACAACATATTTGCACACAATTCTCATTTGATCCCTTCCCCAATTCCCACCCCATTCCCTCCCCCACCCTCCCCATTAGGTTCACTTCAGTGAGTGACCTTGATATGATTGTGTAAGTACATCATGTGCTTTAGGGTGTCCCTCTGCCCCATGCATCCACTACAATTAAATCAACTTCTTTGCTTTTCGAGGATCTCTCCATTTCATCTAGAGACCCTCCTATGCCCCATCTTCTCCCTAGCATCCACATATTAGGGAGAACAGATGCTTCTTAACTCTTTGTGACTGACTAATCTCACTTAACATAATGTTTTCCAGTTGCATCCATTTCCCTGCAAAGAACATGATTTTATTCTTCTTTATGGCTGAGTAAAATTCCATTGTGTACATATCCCATAGTTTTGTAATCCATTCATCTGTGGTTGGACATCTTGGCTGCTTCCATAGTTTGGCTATTGTGAAT
>PVLC010004830.1:0-72795 GCA_004027655.1 Graphiurus murinus | reverse complement strand
TTGAGATTCCCCTATAATGAATAATTTTCTGTTTGTTTGTTTGTTTTCCTAGACACGTGCTGTGTTCTGTTATGAGACTTGGTTCTTATTTAGGTCTCCTTTTAAGCAGACATCCAAGTTATTTAGGTTTAGCATGATGCATGTCATGGTCTTCTTCTGTGAGCTGCAACTCAAAGTTCCAGTTACTTTCAAAGTTTTTGCAGTGCTATTTTCATCTGCCCTGCTGTGAATACCCAAGAGCCACTCTAAAACCTGGCTAATGCACTGCAGTTCAGTTTAGTTCTTAAAACTTTTTCTATTACTTGAGGGTCTGCCCATGATTTTGTATGCAAATTTAAATATTTAAAGTATCTTTTCATCCAGCTCTTTCTTTTCTATGATTCTTTTTTTTTTTTTTTTTTTTTTTTTTTTTTTTTTTTTTTTTTTTTTTTTTTTTTTTTTTTTTTTTTTGCAGTACTGGGGATTGAACTCAGGGGCATTCTACCTCCGAGATATACCCCCAGCCCTATTTTTTATTCTTTATTTTGAAACGGAGTCTCACTAAGTTGCGGAGTGCCTCACTAGGTAGCTGAGGCTGGCCGTGAACCCGGATCCTCCGGTCTCAACCTCCCAAATGCTGGGATTACAAGCGTGCACCACCACGCCCGGCTTTCTATGATTCTTAATGCCCTTTTTAGTTGAGAAGCAAGGGCAGTGCTGCCTAGTTACTTACTACAAAGCATGAATGAAAGCCAAGGTTCCCTCACTGTCTCCACATGTGCTGAGCTAAATAGGTGTGTAAAGAGTTCAACTCATTCCTTCCAGATAGAGATTGAAGTCGAGGCTCTGTCACAGTCTCCATCTTGCCTGCAGTGCCTGGTGGATGGGAGGGAGGACTTTTTTTTTTTTTTTTACACTATGTTGTCTGGGATAGGGAAGGTACTATCAAAAGAGTTCTGTCTTATGAGCCTGCTCCTTTTGCAATTCTTTGGCTAGAGAGAACAGACAATTATTTGGCCTGTGCTCATTGGCATTTCCAGTAGTTTTCTCCAGTGCCCGAGGTTGGCATCTAGGAATCATAATCATAATCATAACAACAACAACCCAAGAAAGAAGGACCACACCACTGCCAATCCTCCAGCTCCAAAATCCCTAGCCAGCACACGTTTTTTCCCCTCACATGCATTTCAGATTCTTTTAATGTTTGTTTTATGTATTTTGCCAGACTTTAGCTGTAATTAGTTGAAGGGATATACTGAAATGTGTTTACTTCGTCGTGTCTAGGACCAGCAGCTTAGTGGTTTCTTTTTCACTGGACAGCAGCTATCAAGCCCTGGTAACCATTGACACCCACTCCTACATCCCTTCTAAAAATTTTGCAAAAATTAATTTGTTGCACTAAATCTCTTTTTTCCCTAAGCTATCTAAGGAGCTCTGGTTCTTTCACTGACATCCACTGCTATGCAGGAAGCTTGGCAGTCAGGAATTGGTGACTAAACACTGAAACACTGAGTTTAGCTGCAGCAATTCCACTGGACACTCATCTTCATGAATGTTATTGCCAGATAATATAGCTTCTGGCCACTGAGAACAGAGGAAGGTGTCCTTTGCTTCTATTTCACCCTCCAGTGCTTACATGACTCTACATGCCATGTGGAATCTAACCCACATCCAGAAGTTTAGATTCAAAGGCACGTAGAGAATATAGTTTGTAACTTTTTGATATTTTCATTACAGAGGTATGGTAGAAGAATGGGATTGATATGGCTGAGTCAATCCACAGTCTCCACTACAGTCCACCCCTGTAGGACACAGTCAGTATTCATTTACAAGTTTCTGCACATACTTAACTAGCGAAATGAAACCACCACCAATATGCTTCCTCCTTACAAAATGCAACTATCCCTTTTACAAATTAACATGTCCCCTCTCCTAAAGGGGAGTCCCAATGTAACAACCATCACATTATCAATTTTTTTAGTGCTACTTCTTTTTATTAACTTATGTGGCAATCATTATCAAGAATAAGGAGCAAAAGTCGAGACAAAAATCACACCCACCACTTGTCCTGGTGTGCTAGAGTTCTCGGAGAGAATTTGCAGGTCTTGACTCAGTGGTGGGGTGGCCAGGGTCCCCATTATTGCCCAGATGAGGAACTTGCCCCACCTTGGCTCCTAGAATGTCAAGTTAGCCTTTTTCCTCACTCCCAACAGGGAGTTGGTACCTGCCATAATATGTTGTAAATCCTTTTCTCTTTTTCTAGAATAAGAGATTTATAGAAATAAAAATAAGGATTTTAAAAGAAATTGTCTAAGATAGTATGAGATTTAGAGAAGTGAAAAAACTATAAATTGTATGTGTGTGTGTGTGTGTGTGTGTGTGTGTGTGTCTATGTGTATGTGTTTGTGTGGTCCTGGGGATTGAACCCAGAGGCATTCTACCTCTAAGGTACACTCCCAACCCCATTTTATTTTTTATTTGGAAACAAGATTTAGTGACTGTCTCACTAAATTGCTGAGGCTGGTATGAACCTGTGATCCTTCTGTCTCAGCCTCCTGAGTATTGGGATTATAGGCTTGGGGCACTACCGCTTTTTGTAATTCTTAATCCACGTAGTTGGTTAAGACTATATTTGCTATTTGTAACTTTAAGCATTTATACCTACATGACTCTCTTCTCCTTGGTAGTGCAATGACTATTATATTTTCCTACTTCTTTGCAGTAAGATTAGGAAAGACAAGAACTCCTAGCTTTCTCTTCCTTTACTGCAGAAACCAAGGGGGTTTATGCTCCAGATGGTGAAGCTAGAGACGGGGGAGCCTCTGTGACCATGTGAATAAAACTCCCTGCTGGATAATAACATGAATTTGAAGTAAGAAAGAATCATTTATTGAACAAAGTTACTGGAATTTCAAGGTGATTTTTAAAATTTTCATTGATTCCTCTTACTGATACATAAACACATAAGAATTGCACAAATTATTGGAGTACCATTTAATGTTTGAGATACATGCATACAGAGCATAATGTTTAAATTGGGTTAAATACATTTGTCTCTGCATTCATTTATCATCTCCTTATGTTGAAAACTTTCTAGCTTTTGAAATACATAGTACATTATTGTTATCTTATTGTTAGCATGTTAGTACATTATTGTATCACCATCCTGTGCAATAGTATCACCTCAGAACTTCTTGCTCCAATCTAACTCTAACTTGGTACCTGTTGACCAATGTTTCCCCATCTCACCTGCCCCACTGCCCCCACCTCTAGTAATCACCATTCAACTCTCAACTTCTGTGAGATCAATCTTTTCAGACTGCACATGAGTGAGGTCGTGTGGTACCTGTATTTCTCTGCCTGACATAGTTAACATAATGATCTCCAGTTTCATCTATGTTGCTGAAAAGGGCAGGATTCATTCTTTTTATGACTGAATAGTATTCCATTGTATCTATGTACCAAATTTTCTTTATCCATTCATCAACTGATGGACACTTAGGTTGTTTTCGTTTCTTGGCTATTGTGAAAAGTGCTGCAATGAATGCAGGAGTACAGACACCTCTTTTGGTGGTCTGATTTTACTTCCTATGGATATATCCTCAGTAGTAGAAATTTGGTTCATCTGGTAGTTTTATTTTACATTTTTTGAGGAAACTCCATGCTGCTTTCCATAATGGTTGTACTAATTTACATTCCCACCAACAATGTGTCAGGGTTTTCTTTTCTCCACATCCTTTCCAATATTTATTACCTCTAGTCTCATTCATTCATTCATTCATTCATTCATTCATTCACTGGTACTGAGCCTCTGAGCTACAAAGTCCACCCTGTATTTTTATTTATTTATTTTTGAAACAGGGTCTTGCTAAGTTATTGTGCACTGCTGGCCTCGAAGCTGTAATTCACTTGTCTCAGTCTCCCAAGAACTGGAATTACAGGTGTGTGCCCCCATGCATGACAACTTTAGTCTGTGTGTGTGTGTGTGTGTGTGTGTGTGTGAGTGTGTGGTACTGGGAATTGAACTTAGGGGCATTCTACCTCTGAGCTACACCCCTACCCCTATTTTTTATTCTTTATTTTGAAACAGGGTCTCACTAAGTTGCAGAGGGCCTTACTAAGTAGCTGAGGCTGGTTGCAAACCTGTGATCTTCCTGTCTCAACCTCCCAAGTACTGGGAAAACAAGCGTGTGCCACCATGCCCAGCTTCGTCTTTTTTTTTTTTTTTTTATAATAGTCATTCTTACTGGGGCAAGGTGATAGCTCATTGTAGTTTTGATTTTCATTTCCTTGATAATTAGTGATGTTTAGAATTTTTTAGATGCCTGTTGACCATTTTTGTATGTCTTCCTTTGAGAAATATCATTTAGTTCTGACCATTTTAAAATTGTGTTGTTTTTTTGCTAGAGAGTTCATTATATATTTTGACTATCAGTCCCTTGTCAGATCTACACATTGCGAACATTTTCTTCTATTCTGTAAGTTGTCTCTGCACTCTGTTTACTGTTTCCTGTGCTGTGCAGAAGCTTTGGAATTTAATGTAATCCCATTCATCCATCTTTTGTTTCCTGTATTTTGGGGGGTTTATAAAAACACAACAAAAACGTTGCCAATTGTGATGTCCTGAAGCATTTCCCTTATATTTTCTTCCAGTAGTTTTATGTCTTACATTTAAAATTTTAATGCATTTTGAGTTGATTATTGTTAACTGGTAAGTGTTTGGGGTCTAGCTCTTTCTTCTGCATGAGGATATCCAATTTCCCCAATACCAGTTACTGAAAAGACTGTCTTTTCTCCAATGCATGTTCTTAGCACCTTTGGCAAAAATCAGTTGGCTGTAGATGTGTGTTTTTATTTCTAGGCTCTCTTCTTCTGTTCCATTATATTAGTCTGTATTTTTATGCTAATACTATGTTGATTTGATGACAATCGCTTTGTAGTATGTTTTAAGCAGATGGTAATTCCTTCCTTCTGCTTTTTTTTTTCCCTTCTCAAGTTGGGTTTGGCTATTCAGGTTCTTTATTTGGTTTTGTATTGGGGGGAATGCTGGCCTTGTAGAATGGGTTTTGAAGAATTCCTTCCACTTTTTTTTTTTCTTTTTGAAAACTTAAGAAAAATCAATACTAGTTCTTTAAATGTTTAGTGGAATTCAGCAGTGAAATCATCTGGTCTGGGGCTTTTTTTTTTTAATGAGAAGTTTATTTATTTATTTATTTATTTATTTATTTATTTATTTATTTCAGTACTGGGGATTGAACTCAGGGGCATTCTACCTCCGAGCTATACCCCCAGCCCTATTTTTTTATTCTTTATTTTGAAACCGGGTCTCACTAAGTTGCGGAGTGCCTCACTAGGTAGCTGAGGCTGGCCACGAACCCGGATCCTCTGGTCTTGGTCTCAGCCTCCCAAATTCTGGGATTACAAGCGTGCGCCACCATGCCCTGCATGAGAAGTTTATTACTGACTTAATCTTGTTACTTACTATTGGTCTGTTTGAGTTTTCTATTTCTTCATAATTCACTCTTAGTAAGGTGTATATGTCTAGGAATATGTATATTTCTTCTAGATTATCAGATTTACTTTGATATAGTTGTTCACAATATTCTCTAATGATCTTTTCTGCATCTGTGATGTCAGTTGTAATGTGTCCCTTTTCATCTCTAGTTTTATTAGTTTCCACTCTCTTCTTAGTCTAAGGGTTTGTCTATTTTGGTTATCTCTTTGGAGAATAAGCTCTTGGTTTTATTGATCTTTTGTATTTTTAATCTCTATTTATGCTATGATATTTCCTATTTCTTTCCTTCTACTAATGTTCGGATTAATTTATTCTTGCTTTTCTAGTTTCTTGAGATGCAGTGATAGGGCTTTTATTTGAAATCTTTCTACTTATTTGATGTGCCCATTAATTGCTATAAACTCCCTTTTTAGTACTGCTTTTTCTGTAACCCAAAGGTTTTGGTATATTTTGCCTCCATTTTCATTTATTTCAAGAAATCCTTTATTTGTGTGAGTGTGCATGCACGTGTGTGTGTGTGTGTGTGTGTGTGTGTGTGTGTATAGAACTGGGGATTGAACCCAAGGGCATTCTACTTCTGAGCTACACCCAACTCTTTTTAAATTTTTTTTTTCTTTTGAAACAGTGTCTCACTAAGTTGCTGAGGCTGGCCTAAAATCTGCGATCTTCTTGTCTCAAGATCCCAAATAATGAGATTACAGGCATGTGTCACCACGCCAACCTGAAATTTTAAATTTTCCTTCTTGATTTCTATGATGCACTGTTCAAAAGTAGGTTGTTTAATTTTCACATTTTTTTATAGTTTTCCATGTTATTGATTTCCACATTTATTATAATGTAGTTAGAAAAGGAACTCAATATGCTTTCAATTTTTAAAAATTTGTTGAGGCTTTTCTGTGGTCTGCTATATGATGCATCCTGGAGAACATTCCATGTGCTGACGGAGGAAAATGTGTACTCAGCAGCTTTGGGATGGAATGTTCCATAAAGGTCTGTTAGGTCCATTTGGTCTAGTGTGCAATTTAACTCTGATGTTCCTTTATTGATTTTCCAACTGGAAGTGGAAGTGGGGTGTTAAAGTCCCCAGCTATTATTGTTTGGAGTCTATCTCTTCCTTTAGGTCTATTAATGCTTGCTTTATATATTTGGGTATTCTGTTGGGTATATATTTACAATTGTTATTTCCTTTGCTGAATTGGCACCTTTATCCACATATAATGACCTTCATTGTCTCTTTTTCCTGCTTTTTATTTAAAGTCTATTTTATCTGATATTGGCATGAATACTCTTCCCTTATTTTGGCTTCATTTGTATAGAATATCTTATTTCACCTCTTCATTTTCAGTCTATGTGTATCCTTAGAGGTGAAGTAAATTTCTCCTAAGCAACACATTGTTGTGTTTTATTCATTCATTTTATGTCTTTTTTTTTTTTTTTTTTTTCGGTCCCGGGTTTGAACTCAGGGGCATTCTACCTCCGAGCTACACCCCTAGTCCTATTCTTTATTCTTTATTTTGAAACGGGGTCTCACTAAGTTGTGGAGGGCCTCACTAAATAGCTGAGGCCGGCCACAAACCCAGATCCTCCTGTCTCAGCCTCCCAAGTACTGGGATTACAAGTGTGCACCACAACACCCAGTCACTTTATGTCTTTCAATTGGAGAATTTAATCCATTTAAATGTGAAGTAATTATGTGTGGTTCCCTTCTAACTCCATCCAGCTAACTCCTCCTCCCTCCTTGTATTTAATCTTAAAGTTACTAGTGATACCTTTATATGGATTTAATACTATTCAGTCTGTTTTCTCCCTCAAGCTTCCTTTTAACTCTCTCCTCTTCCTTCCCCTGATCCTCTTCCACTATTCTTGTCTCACTCCTTATTATCATGGAGTCTCTTTTCTTCCCTATTTTCTCTCTAGCTTACAAATATAAGAGAAAACATATGACCCTTGACTTTATGAGACTGGCTGATTTTACTTAGCATAATATTCTTTAGTTTCATATATTTTCCTGCAAATGACACAATTTTATTCTCCTTTATGACTGAGTAAACGCCATAGTGTATAAATACCACATTTTAGCCGGGCGTGGTGGTGCATGCTTGTAATCCCAGCATTCGGGAGGCTGAGACCTGAGGATCCGGGTTCACGGCCAGCCTCAGCTACCTAGTGAGGCACTCCGCAACTTAGTGAGACTCGGTTTCAAAATAAAGAATACAAAATAGGTCTGGGGGTATATCTCGGAGGTAGAATGCCTCTGAGTTCAATCCCCAGTACTGCAAAAAAATAAAAATAAAAAATAAAATAAATATCACATTTTGTTTATCCATTCATCTGTTGATGGACACCTAGTTTGGTTGTATAATTTGGCTATTGTGAATTGTGCTGCTATAAACACAAATATGGATGCTTCACTATAGAATTCTAACTTCTAATTTTCTTAGAATTCTAATTCTTTAATAATTCTTTTAGAATTCTAATTCTTTTGGAATTCTTTTAGAATATTATAATACTCTAACTTCTAGTTCTTTTGGAAAGATACCTAGGAATGGTATGGCTGGGTGGTATGGTTATCCCATTTTAAGTCTTTCAAGGAAACTCCATACTGATTTCCATAGTGATTGTGTTAGTTTACAATATAAACAACAGTGTATAAGCATTTATTTTTCCCTGCAACTTTGCTGGGAAAAATATGTTTTGTATTCTTGATGATTGTCATTCTATTTGGAGTTAGATGGAATCATGTAATTTTGATTTGCATTTACCTGACTGCTAAAGATATTGATCATTTTTTCATTGTTAACCATTTGCATTTTTTCTTTTGAGAAGTGTTTATTTAGTTCAATTACCATTTTTTTGATTGGGTTATTTTTTGGTGTTGAGTTTCCTGAGTTCTTTTATTAAAGGGTAAAGATTTTCTCCTGTTCTGTAGGCTCACCCTTCAGATGCCTGATTGTTTCCTTTGTTGCACAGAAGCCTTTTAACTCGATGCCAGTCCATTTATTGATTCTTCATTTTATTTCCTGAACCATTCAAGAGGCATCACAATACCTGATTTCAAATTATACTACAGAGCTATAGTAACAAAAATAGCATGGTTTTGGCATAGAAATAGAATTATAGACCAATGGAACAGAACAGAAGATACATAGACAAATTTATACACTTACATCCAGCTGATTTTCTTTTGGAGAAAAGACAGCTTTTCAAAAACTGGTGTTGGGAAATCTGTAAATTCCTATGTAGAAGAGTGAAACTAGACTGCTATTTCTCATCCTGCATGGAAGTTAAGACAAATATTGATAAGTAATGTCTTACTATAGCCATTATGTAATTTTTTTTCTGGTTGTGTTATAGTTTCTTTCATTCATTCTTTCTCCCTTTCTTATACTTTTTGTAGTTAAATAAATTACTCTAGTAGTGTGCTTTGATTTTTTGTTCATTTTTTTGGTTTATTTATTACAGTCCTTTGCTTTGAAGTTATCATGAGACTTACAAAAAACGCCTTTTGATTATAAGACTATTTTGAAATAATAACTACTTAACCTGATCATAAAGATGAACAGAAATAAAAAAATGAGAAAATATATTAATAGGAAAACTCTCCATTGCCTTCCATTCCTCCATACTGTTTGAATTTTGATATCTCATTTTACATCTTTCCATATTGCCTATTGCTTAACATTATTGTAGTTAACTATTTTTTGTTGTTGTTGTTTTAGTGTTCAAATAAAATCGAAGCACTTCCTTTAGCATATCCTGAGAATATGTCTGGTAGAGATATATTCTCTCAGCTTTCACTTGCTGGGAATGTCTTTATCTACCTTTCATTTCTTTTTTTAAATTAATTAATTAATTATTTTCAGCATGGATTTTTTATACATTTCTTGAGTACAACAGGGTTACATAGACATTTATGACATATCCATCATTGTCAGATCACAAACAGCACTACTTCTTCGTTTTACACGTATAGCCCACATTCTTAACATAGCCTGGTAAAGCAAACTTTCTAGAGTCATAAAACCATACTCCTTTAGGGTAATATATTTACTTTCTAAGAAGTAGGAGGGTCTTTCATCTATGCATCCTAGGGGCAATCTCCAGACTTCGAGACGCCAATGTAGCCAATAGCAGAAGAATCAGTACAATTGCTCATATATGCAGATAGCAACTGCCAGGGGGAAAGGGCCCAGCTGGGCTCCCACAACTCCCCCATTTTTATTTTAAAATGCATGAAGGACTGTGCCTGTCTTAGGTCGTTTCCTACCAGGTGCTTAATCTTACCCGTCATGGGGTCTCGATGAGTCATTCAAGGAGCCCTGTCTTAGGTTGATTTGCCCTGAGAAAATCAACCTGTCATTGACTACCAGGCCCTGTGCGAGGCAGTGCTTGCATTTTTATTCCATGTAAATCTGCTCATATTTCATTTCTAAAGGATAGCTTTGATGGATATAGAATTCTTGATTGACAGGTTTTTTTTTCTTTCAGTACTGTGAAAATCTTATGCTATCCTCTCCTGTCCTCTAAAGTTTCTGCTGAGAAATCTTCCATCAGGCAAATTGTGACACTTGTATGGGTTGTTTCTTTTCTCTTGCAGTCTTGAGAATCTTCTCTTTATCTTTCACTTTTAATAACTTGATTATAAGATGTTTTGGGGTAGACTTGGTTGAATTAAATGCCACTAATGACTTTTGGATGCTCCTATACCTGAATATTTGTATCCTATTCTAGCTTTGGGAAATTTTCTGTTATTATTTCTTTGAATAAGTGTTCTACCCCTTTGGCACTTCCAAGTCCTTCTTAAATACTGATAATCTGAATATTTGCTCTTTTAATACTGTCTTAAGGTTCCCATAAGCTTTCTTTATTCCTCTTCATTCTTTTTTCTTTTTCCTCCTCCAACTGTGTATTTTCAAATAGCCTGTCTTCAAGTTCAGTGATTCTTTCTCTTGTTTGTTCTATTCTACTATTGATGCCTTCTATAATGTTTTTAATTTTACTGAGTATATTTTTGAACTCAAGAATTTCTGTTTGATTTTTTAAAATTTGTTGTTTTTTGTTAGAGAATTGAAACATTTCTCTGTGTTTTCTTCTAACTTATTGAGTTTCCTTAAAACAGTTGTTTTTAATTTTCTGAGAATTCTCTCATACTGATTTCCGCCTGGTCGGTTTTTGACTCTGTTTGAATAATAGGTGAGGTAATGACTTTCTCTTGATGTATGTTGGTGTGTGACATTTTCTGGCATTGAAGAATGAGGTATTTATTTCAGTCCTTTTAATCTAACTTTTTCTGGGCCTGTCATTATAGAAATTCTAAGCAGACTGCTATTTTCTCTGAACCTATATTCACTTCTACTTTTTCAACACTGGATGGCATCCAGGTCCAGATTTTCTGGGATTCCCCTTTTATGTTGTCACTGTTTCAGTGCTAGAAGGCAATTTAAACCAAGTTTGTCCAAAATAACAGTTGATATGTTGTTAGGAAGAAACAGGAAAGTACCTAGAAGAGTAGTCTGTCTCCACAAGCATCACCTTGGGATTAGGATAGGCCTGGATACTTTATCTACAGTTATTGACCTGTGGTGAGACACTGCAGGATTCTACCTGGTTCTGGGCAAAGTCATCGTAGATGGATCAGCCCCATGCTTCTATGTCATACCTGTAGCCAACAATGTCACTAAGGTGTGTCATACCCTATGCTCATAGACCACAAAGACCAGCACAACATTGGGATGTGACCAAGGCCCACACTGTTGCAGTCCACTTACTGCTGAAATGAACTTGTGGCCTAAGACCACTGCCATCAGTCAAAGATGTAGTGCTAGCTGGAAGTGAAATGATAGACTGGGTTTGCAAGTCTTCCCCTGGCACTAGAGCTGTTCTAAAGGATCCCTCTGCAGGAAAACCTGATTTTCTTAACGCTTGTAAAGGTAGTTTGGTTCACTTGTGTGTCTATAGGAAGAGGTCATTAGAGGATTTTATTTAGCCACCATCTTGCTCTACCTCCTCAAGGTTAAGTTTAAAACAGAATTACGACTTGTTCTATCCTGAATATTAAAATGATCTGTTTCAGGTTCCCATTGATTTCAGCCAGTATCTCAACTGGTGGAAATTATTTATGTGGAAATGTGAGCCAAATCTCAATTATTAATGTGTCTTTGGAAATTCTGTCTGAATTTTATTGGGACAATCTTTTATTGAAATTCATCATTGGTCATGGCAGTACTGGTGGATATTCCAGAGTATACATTCATCTTTACAAGTCATTTTATGTCCCATTGCCTAGTAGCAACTTGATTTCTACTTGATAACCAGTATCATTCACTCTGTCAACACAGTATTTTCCTTTATGACACATTGACTCAGAGTCCCAAATGGCACTTTCAAATTCTAGTTCAATGTATTTTTTGTTTTTTCCCTTTAAAAAGCATTCCTTGATTGGGCTATAAAACAATAAAGCTGAAAGTCACACAACTTTAAAGTTGATCATCAAATGAACAGGGAGAGGTAGCACTACCATTTTTTCCCCTTAATTCCTTATATTCAGACTTTAGGAGAAATAAAACTACATAATGATCACTTATTCAAAGAATATATGACACCTTTCAAGAGAGAAACCTACTCAAATAAGGTTGTCTAGTAGCCAAGTTTTCAGTAAGTCATTTCACCAGCACAGAAGGCCTATAATTTCTGAGTGATGTGTGCTTGACAACATAAAAAAAAAGGCACATTTGCTGTAAAATTAGCTCTCGGACTAGAAACAAGGTTATAATATTATGATATAAATATATAGGTACAAAATGTCCAGGTTTCCCTGGTCAGAACCATTGGTGCCTCCTATCCCCAAGTAATTTCAAATATATAACGTGTATTAATTCCTCTTTCAGAGTAACTGAGTTCAAACAATAAATTGATATTCTAGTGAGGATGATGAAACAATAAATAAAAGGAAATGCAAATATTTTAGAAAGCTTATCCTTTTACTTTTAATCTACAAGCATTTTTATTTTGTGTGTGGTACTAGGGATTGAAGTCAGGGACATTCTACCTCTGAGCTATACCCCCAAAACTATTTTATTTATTTATTTTTATTTTGAAACAGAATCTCATTAAGTTGCTGAGATTGGCTGGGAACCTGTGATCCTCCCACCTTAACTTCCCAAGTACTGAGATTACTAGCATGCACCACCATGCCCTGCAACAAGCATTTTTATATTTGAAGTAATTTCCTTATAGGTAGCATATAGTTGGGTCATACTTTTCCACCCAATCTGATGAATTTGATTATTTCTGTATATTATAATTGGAGGAAAACATGTTAGGTAATTTCTTTCAGAGTTAAATATATTCTTATCATACAATGCAATAATTGTACTCTTACTCACCTAAACAATATCCAGGAAGGTTTATAACGGCTTTGTTTGTAATCAACAAGAAGTAGAAACAACCAAAATATTCTTCTCTGTTATAAATGAAGGGTAAATCCCTTCATTAGGTCTTCAAGCATATTGCCAATGTGATCACAGAAATTATAGTCAGAGAGGTATGTATAATGAAAGATTTCTTATACCAACAGATCCTAGAGTCAGGAGGCAAGGTAAGCCACCTGGGGACATATGGGAGGGGTCCCAGGGGGTAGACTCAGCCAAAAGGTGGGAATAGGGTGATGAGAGATAGAGATAGAGGTAGAGATAGATAGATAGATAGATAGATAGATAGATAGATAGATAGATAGATAGAACACATGAACCTTTCATTGGGGGTCAGGGTGGAGCACAAGCAAAAGGCATGATGGGATTTTATTGGTATGTTTGAATGTCATCAGGTCACAGTCAGGGGAGGACAAGAATGCAAACTCATGGCAGGGGCCAATATTGTCATACTAGTTCATCTAGTCACTCACAGCTAGTATGTGGGGATATTGAGGCATCAGGAAAATGTGAAGTTTTAAAAATTTATAAAACACCTTCAGTTTGTGACCGGATCATCAGATCATGTTACATCCATACAATGGGATATTACTCAGCAAGTAGAAGGAATGAACTGGCACAGGGGACAACCTAAGAGAATCTCCAAGGCAGTATACTAAGTGAAAGAAGTCTGACTCAAAAAGACCACCATATGGTATAATCCCATGCCCATGACATTTTCTTTTCTTTTTTTTTTTTTTTTGAGGTCCACAGAAAACTCAATTTTAATATAATAATATACGTAGGATGAAAGTAAAGGGATAAAAAAAGACATGCAAACATTAACAACCAAAAAATAAATAAATAAAACAGGAGTATTTATATTACTATCAGATAAAGTAGACTTTAGAATAAAAAATTAATAGTTACAAAGAGGCATATTGCATAACATTAAAAGAATCAGTTCTCCAGAAAGACATAATGATTTTAATTAAAGGTTACATGCAAAATGGAGCTTCAAACATACATGAAGCCCAACCTGACATATCCAAGAGAAGAAATAGGCAAATCCATAATTATGGTAGGGTATTTAAAAAACCCAGTCTTGATTAGCAGGACTATTATTGTGCAGAACTAGCAGTTAACGGAACACTACGTAAGACTGGCCCATGACATTTTCAAAAGTATAAAACTAGGGAGAAAGATCAGCGACTGCAGAGGTTGGGGGTGGTAAGAAATTTTGATTGCAAAAGGACACAGAGGAAGTTTGGGAATGGTGCAACTGTTCTTCATCTTGATGGAGGTGGTGGTTACCTGAGTGTAAACACTTGTCAAAACTCATAGGACTATAAAGAATTAAAAAAGAAAAGTTTATTTCATAGAGATTATGCCTCAGTGCACCTGACTACTTAAAAAGCACACACAGAACAGTCCCATGGCAGGCATTGCACCCTTCCTCCATCCAGGGCCGAGTCTGAGAACAATCTTCTCTAGTGTTCCCAGGTGCAGTGTGACTTTGATTTTTATCTCCAGATTCACCTTCTCAGTTGAGGGTTTACCCCACCGGGGGTCCCAGTTTTATGCAGTGATATTCAATAGGACTTTCCATCTCATGGAGGCCTGAAGGTTTGCTTCCTGCTCTGATACCTTTCGAGGCCATGGGAGAGAAAGCATGAGGTCACCGCAGTTCTGCAGGTGCCCTCTGAGTAGGATCCAGACTCTGAATGTCCTTCTTGGTTAAACCCTTCACTACTTTTTGCCTTTGAAATATTTTTTGATACTTTCTTGCTTTAGCTTTAAAAGTTTCCTGCAAATTCAGGAAATTAATTTTCCTGGACTTAGAAAGATTTATTATTATTTTTAATCTAGAAATTTTAGATTTATTTTTTATGAAATGATTCTTCTGTCTTTCTTTTACTATTTTTCCATATTGTTAGAGATTAGAGTCATCCACATACCATTAAAATATATTTAGTCTCGTGTAGTATGATTGAAAGAGGTAGAGGTTAAAAGCCAGAAAATAGGAATGCTAATCTGGGCTCTGCTCTTTACTAGCTATGAGGCCCTACAAAGTTTGCTCTCCGTTATGTGTCTAATTTTCCCATTTAGAAATTGAAGTAGACTAATATCTCCCAGTCTTCTTCACTGAATGCTTGTATTGTTTTTATATTGTAACATATTAGAATAACCACTGAATCATCTCCTCCTCGTCCTCTTCCACCTCCTCCTCCTCATCTACCTTCTTCTCTTTCTCCTCACTCCCTCTTCCTCCCCTCTTATTCTTCTTTTTGGAGTGTGTGTGGTAATGGGGATTGAAATCAGGGGCCTTCTACCTCTGAGCTACACACCCAAGACCTATTTTACTTTCTATTTTGAAATAAGGTCTTACTAAGTTGTAGAGGGCCTCACTAAGTTTTAGAGGCTGGCGGTGAACCTGTGATCCTCCTGTCTCAGCCTCCCAAGTACTGGGATTACAAGCATGCACTACCACACCTGACTTGGAGTCCTTCTTTGGTACTGAAGCTTTCTAGCTTTCTGCTTTTTTTTTTTGAGGAACTGGGGATTGAACTCAGGGGCATTTTATCTCCGAGCTATACCCCCAGCCCTATTTTTTATTCTTTATTTTGAAACCGAGTCTCACTAAGTTGCGGAGTGCCTCACTAGGTAGCTGAGGCTGGCCGTGAACCCGGATCCTCCGGTCTCAGCCTCCCGAATGCTGGGATTACAAGCGTGCGCCACCACGTCCAGCTCCTAGCTTTCTGCTTTTAGAAATGCCACTTTCCTTCCTGATACTTCCTCTCCTCTCCTCTCCCCTCCCCCCCCTCCCCACACACAGATAATATCTACTTTACTTCACTTGTCAAAATTCAATTGGACATTATTAGCCAGGCATAGAGGCACATACCTGTAATCCTAGTACTTGGGAGGCTAAAATAGGAGGACCACAAGTTTGAGGCCAGTATCAGTAACTTAATGAGACCCTTAGCAATTTAGTGACACCTTATCTCAAAATAAAAAATGAAATAGGTATGGGGGTGTAGGTTAGGATTCAGCTTCCAATACAAAAAAAAAAAAACCTTCAAAAGATTAGCCATTATTTATAAAATTAATTGGCATATAAAAGGTGACTTATTTCTTAGGAAGATCTAATATGATAAATTAAATTATCAATTATTTACTATTTAAAATCTATGATATCATCTAAAGTCAACTATTAAAGGAAAAAAAAGGAATAAAGAAAAAAATCAAAATAAAATGAAATAAAGATTTTTTTCTGCAGTTCTAGCATGCAGTCTCTAGAGGTCTCCATTGCCAAACAAATCAGCCCAAGTTTTACTGTTCAATATTCTCCAAAAGACTTGCTCACTTTTGAGGCTACATCATATGACTTTCTGATAATATTTCCTCTTTTTTATATATAATATATATATAAACTGTAATATATATTAGCAAATATATATATATTTGTATATATATACATTATATACATTATATACATTATATTATATATTATATACATTATATATTATATACGTTATATATTATATATATTACATTATATACATTATATATTATATACATTATATACATTATATATACATTATATACATTATATATAATATATATAATATATATTAATATATTATATATATACATTAACAAAAGGTTGAGTCTAGTTGTTTCTTACTCCTATATAAAAAGCCATAGCCAGGTGTGGTGGCACACACTTTTAATCTCAGTACTTGGGAGGCTGAGATAGGAGGATTGCAGGTTCAAAGCCAGCTTTGACAACTTAGTGAGGCTCTCAGCAACCTAGTGAGATCCTGTTTCCAAATAAGAAATAAAATTGGGCTGGAGGTGTACCTTGGAGGTAGAATGCCTCTGGGTTCAATCACTAGTACCAAAATAAAATAAAATAAATAAAAAATAAAAAAATTTTAAAGCCATTAGCCAGCCACAGGTTTTACACTATTCATTCCCAATTCAGGCTATCTGTCAAAATAAATAGCTAGACCAAAAATTATGGAGAGTAAACTGGGTGTAAGAAAGAAGATAAAAGAACACTCAAAGGTGATGTCTTTCATAACCGCGACTCTTCTTAAAGAAATGTACTGCGGTTCGTGCCCACAGCACACACACATTTAGCTGAAACACTCCTTTCACAAAGCAATAGTTATCCTTATGGAAGGAAAGACACTTTTTTATTCTTTGTTCTATCCTATCCTTTTTTCCCCCTTTTCTCTTTTTTGCTACTGGGGTTTAAACCCAGGGGCATTCTACTAGACTCCAAGCTGTGCTTCCAGCTTTTCTAGTTATTTATTTATATTTTGAAACAGGTTCTCCCTAAGTTGCTGAAGGCTTTGGTATATTGCTGAGGCTGGCCTTGAACTAGCAATCCTCCTGTTTCAGCCTCCCAAGTGTTGGGATTATAGGCACACACTACCATTCCTGGTCTATTGTATCCTTTCTAGTGATGCTTTTGACACACTAGTTAATTTCATGTACCTCTGGAAGGATGCAACAAGTGATTTGATATGATGCTAAAAGGGATACAATAATCTAAAACTAGGTAGTTTTGTTTAGTGTGCAATGTATACTGACTGATCTATATGAAATGACAAAAAAATATTTTTGGTGTGATTGCATTCTGTAAAGAATGTGTGTACTTAGTGCACTCATTTCTTTAATAAGCCTGGGCAGGATGCAGGATTGGACCATGCTTTCTTTTTTGATCCAGATTAGAGTTGGCCATTAGGGAACTTGATAAGATTTAGAAGGTAGAAGTAAAACAGCTGCCATTACTCATAGAAGGTCACAGTGATGAGATAGGGTGATGGACAGTGGGTCAAAGTTACATGACCATGTGATCTTTCTGATGTTCAGCGCTCATGTCCAAGAGCAGGCCCAAAGTTGTTCAAAAGATGCCTGGCTGCCAGGCGTGGTAGCACATGCCTGTAATCCCAGTACTTGAAGGCTGAGACAGGAGGATTGCAGGTTTGAGAACAGCTTCATAAATACAGTGAGACTCAGCAACCTAGAAAGACCCAATTTCAAAACAAAGAAAAAAATTAGAAAGGGTTGTGAGTGTGGCTAAGATGTAGAATGCCCCTCTGGGTTCAATCCCCAGTACCAAACTCAACCAAAACCTGGCTGAGGGTTACAGAGAGGCTGTTACCCAGAGGTAATAGGTTTTCATAGCCCTCTCCAGTAGCTGGTCCCTTCCGGCTTTTCTGGGTGGGTATTTCTGTCTTCTCAGGTTTCCCTGCAAGTCCAGGGCTCCGTTTCCCACAGGCCTTTGATTCCTGGCTCTCTGGTCTCTAGCTCTCCTTCCAGGTTTTCAATTCATATAATACATGTCTTTCATAATTGTCATCATGATTCTGCTCCCCTGACTGACTCCATAGTGAAGCAGATAAATATAAATCAGTCCACAGCAGTGATATCTGAAGAGAAGAGGAAAGGCAACAGGAACCATAAAGGAGAACATAGACTTTTCTTTGTAGATTTTGAAATCGTTTAAAGTTATACAATAAGAATATATTCATGCATTATTTATATGATGAGAGAGAGAGAGAGAGAGAGAGAGAGAGAGAGAGAAAGGGAAAGGTATCTTAAAATACCAAAGTAGAGACAGAAACAAATATATACACTAGAAATAAAATTGACACTTTCCAAACATCTTCAGATCACATGGAAACCTGGTTCAGGTTTAGGTGATGATAATAATACTGATTCATGGATCACACTTTAAATTCCAAACTCCAAGGGGAGGCAGAACCAAAGGCGGTGTATGAACTCAGATTGTTTCAAAGGGGAACAGAGAACAATACAAGCCATTTGAAGGACAATTGGGAAAGTTGGAATGTGGACTGGATATTAGAATATATTGTAAAATTCTGTTAATTTTTAGGTTGGATAATGTTATCATGGCTCTATGGAAAGAGCCTTCTTAGGAAAGACATTAGAAGTACTGAGGGTGATGCGTATGGTGGTGTGTACAACTTTCTATGATTTCAAGGACAAATTCCTCTTGCTGTCAGTTTTTAAAGAGTGTATCTAATTTAGTAATTATTTTCCTGAATATTAATAAATGAAGAAACAGTGGCAGAGAATGAGTGAATAACCCCAGATTACCAGCAGTGGAGGTACAGTGGGTCCTGTAGTGCTAGTTTGGAAATAACAGTGTTGAATTATTCCCAAACTCTGTACTCCTAGAACTCCTGGATAGTCAAGAACTCCCCTGTCCTGTAGTGCTCTGAGGAAGAGCCATCCTTCCCCATATGACTTAGCTAAGACTTGTAGAAGGCCAGGCACAAGTCCTCCAAGTTTCCATGCTTTATCTTATAAAAGATGCACTTGCTGAACTGTTTGTCCTTACTCACCAATTTGAGCAAAATGCCTACTAATGTCCCTCAACCAAACTTTGGTCGGTTTTCTCTCCATCCTCCAGGCTCCTGAGCTTTGGCCCCAGAGGTTAAGCCAACACTGGCATGCAGGACAATTCCTCATAACAACCTAAAAAAAGCTATTGCTAGCTCTACTCCCTAAGCATGCCACTAGCTCATTCTGCTCCCAGGACCCCTGGTTCTTTCTAGCCGTGTTTGCTCCTTCCTTACTCCTCACTATGAAACAAAAGCCCCTTGTGCTCGACCATGGAGATGCTCATAGATTTTATGGCCAAGCATCTCCTCTGTCTATTGCAATAGTTCCCCTTTCCCTATTGTAATAGTGTGTGTGTGTGTGTGTGTGTGTGTGTGTGTGTGTGTGTGTGTGAGAGAGAGAGAGAGAGAGAGAGAGAGAGAGAGAGAGAGAGAGAGAGAGAGAGAGAGACATACTGGGAATTGAAGCTGGAGGCATTCTATCTCTGAGCTACACCATGGCTGTTTATTTGTTTATAATTTTGAAACAGGATCTCATTAAGTTGCAGAGGGCCTTGTTAAGTTGCTAAGGCTTGCTGCGAACCTGTGATCCTCCTGTCTCAGCCTCCCAAGTTCTAAGATTACAGGCATGCACCACCACATCTGGCTATAGTAGTCTTTTTAAATAAAGTCTCTGTTTATATATGTCCAGATGTGTTTTTTTTTATATGCTATAAGTCCAAAGTGGGAGAGAAACATTATCTGAATAAGTGTGAAGTAGGAAAGATGGCACAGGCAGGGAATTGCTGAATCAGAGGAATCTTGGAGCAAGGACTCAGGAGACCCAGAAGCTAAGCGCTGCAAGAGAGGATTGGTGATTACTGCTCATGGGACCCTTCTGTGTGACTCTGTAGTATAACCTCAAAAATCATGTTGTTCTTGGTGTGAACAGATTTCATCTGGAACTGGTGAAGGGACTGATTTGCAGCAAGCTGAGCTTCAGGCTGAAACAGGAAAGATGCAGGAGATGGTGGCTGTTAACAATACCAAACTTAGTGTTCCAGGAGCTCAGCAGTGACTTCAGATTTCTCATTTCAAATCCATACCACTTGGAAAAGCCAGCTTCATTATCCATATTGTATAACTGGAGGAATCATGTTTCAGAGGCTATTAAATACTTTGGCTGGAAACTGCAACTAGTAAGGAGGAATTTTCTTTCTGTATACACTAAATGAAACTTGCCTTCATCTGCAATATTTCCATCAGTGCCTATGCAACTTCTTCTGTCTAGCAACTCCAATTGGAAATTCATGATCACCATCTCCACCCCAACTATAGTGCTCTTTGGCTCAGCACAGACGAATAAACTAAAAAATTCTCAGTTTGTCCAGTAGATGCCACCCTTGCCACGCGGTAGGTCTTTGGAGCTCAGCCCCTTCTTAGACTGCAATTGCCTGCAGTTGATGCAATCTAGATTTCAGGATTGTGACTCTTAGCTTTATATGTACAGATCTCTAGTTCCAATGAATCAGTTATAATTCTTCATCTCTTTTATATTTTTGCATTTTAGGTATTTCTAGAGTTTTGAATAGATAATACATTTACATGGTTCTTAAATCAAAATGTATAAAAGTAAACAATAACAATCTCTCTTCTATCATCATCATTCTTTTGCCAAGTTTTCATCCCCAAAACAAAAGAGCTATTATTAGCTTTTTGTCTATCTTCCTTGAGTAATTTTTATGAACATGCAAATATAAGTTTATATTGCTTTGCCATATTGTTTTGGGCAGATATTATACAAGGTGTCCCTAAGTGTCCCCATATTAAAATATCTATCTTATGAGTTCTGAATTTGCAAATAGCTGCATGGTATTCCATTTTTATGGCTGTATTATAAGTCAATTAGTCAGTTTTTTAATAGTTTAGACTGATTTTAATCTTTTGCCATTAAATGATGATGATGATGATGACGATAGTGTTTACTCTGTGTCTAGCACTGTTCCCAGCACTTTACTTATATTAACCCATTTAACCCAAATCACAATCTCATAGAGTAGTGTTTTTAATGTCACCATTTTATAGATGAAGCATAAAAACAAGGGAAGGTCAATTGGTCCAAGATCACCAGTCTGTAACTAATGGATCTAGTAGAGCAAATAAGAGAAGACAAAGGGGGTTAGCAGTACTCTAAGATTGGTGCTCAGTGATTCCTTAGATGAGAATGGGGCTGGGAGAGGAAGCCATGATGTGCCAACCATCACTACATGGGAGAGGACAACCTAGCTCCCAAAGACTTTGCTCCTATAGGCTGGGGATTTCCAGATCTCAGGACACAGACATGCTGGGTTGTATCAAAGAAGAGAGACAAGTAAGAGCATCCTGAGACTCAAAGTAGAACAAGAAATAAAATGCCTCAGAGGGCTCAGGGAAAACTCCCCAACTTCACAATCATCCATAAAAAGATATGGATGCTGATGGAAAATGAAAATGCATCCCAGGTACCCAGCAGCCACTCTCATTAAGGACACCACCATCATATTATCTCTATTTTCGGCTCCCCTGCAGAGCCTAAAAGATGTCACTCCTTGGCTCAGGTTTCTCCTCTGCCACGTGGGGCTACCAACCTTAATTACCCGGTGCCATCCTGGTGACTCTTCAAACGAAGTTTTGCCTTCCTGACCCCCTGACCTTCACTGTGCCCTTCGGTGGAATCGAAAAAGAAAAGAAAAGAAAGAAAGCACAGATGGTGCCCTTTGGCAAATGAGAGTCACAGCTGGCTGCAGCCCAGGTTTGCATCCAGAAAAAGAAAGCTGCTCCTTCTTTTCCTCCTGGGTCTTCCTTTTTATAGAACAAATATGAGAAAAACCTTACCCTCTGGCCAGTTTCTCTCTGTGCAGCCTGGCATCAGCCGTGTAGCCAGCACCACTTGGCCTCACCCCAATCATCTCCTGCCCCTAGGCTTTTTATTGATCCATTATCATGGGAAGCCAGATGGGAAATGGCTGGCTACTTGTGCATGTATAACTAAAAAATGTAGGGCAGTGTGATGGTTAATTATAAGTGTCAATTTTCCAAGGCCATGGTAGCCAGATAATTGATCAAACATTATTTGAGATTTCTAGATGTTCTGTGAAGGTATTTTTGAGATGAGATTAGCATTTAATGTAGTAGACCTCCACTAAAGCAGACTGTCCTCTGCAGTGTCATCCAATCAATGGAAGGCCTTAATATAAAAGACTGGCCTCCCTCCAAAGAGGAAATTCTGCCAGCAGGTGGCCGTTAGACATAAATGTCAGCAGCAATTTTTTTTTTTTTTGCTGAGATTTTGGATTTGTCAACTTCCACAACTGGTTGAGTGAATTCCTTAAAACAAATTTCTATCTACCTATCTATGTGTATGTGTATATATATATAGTATATGTGTGTATGTGTATATATATAGTATATGTGTGTATGTGTATATATAGTACATGTGTGTATGTGTATATACATGCGTATGTATATGTGTATATGTGTATATATGTATATATGCATATGCATGTGTGTATACATGTGTGTATGTATACAGTCTCTGGGGAATCTGACTGAGACAGGCATTATTTCACAAGTGGAATAACTTTCACTAATGTGAGATGAGAGTCCATGGTAAATGCTTTCTCTTTTCTTTCCATGGGCATACAATCTTGGATTACTTTTTAGGCAACAAGTTACATTCATTTTCTATTATTACTATAACAATTTGGCACAAACATAATGACTTAACACAATGTAGATCTGTTATGTCAAGTTCTGTAGGTTCCCAGGCACAGTAACTAATAGGATAACAGGCACCTGTAATCCTACTAGTGGGAAGCTGAGACACAAGGATTGCAGGTTCGAGGCCAGCCTCAGCAACTTAGCAAGACCCTTTTTCAAAATAAAAACTAAAATCTGTTTCCCACTTCTGAAAACAGATGGTTTCAAGTTCTCTCTCTGGAATATAACCCCTGTATCATATCCTTCTCTTAAACTGCACCTTCTATCCTCTTAAGAGTACCCTCTTTCCCTAAATAACTCCCCTTTTATTTCCCTAAAGTAGGGCTGGGGTATAACTCAGAGATAAAATGCCCCAGGGGTCAATCCCTAGTACTACTAAAAAAAAAAAAAAAAAAAAAAAAAAAAAAAGTTCTGTAGGTCACGAGTCCCAGTTTGCCGGTGGCCTTCTCTAAGTCAAGGTATATGCCACCCTGGATTCCTGTCTGGATGATGCCTTGGGGAGAATCCCATTCCGAACTTTTTTGATTGTTGGAAGAATCCAGTTCCTGTGGTCAGAGGATGGAGGGTCCTATTTCCTTGATGGCTCTCATCTGGACAGTGCTATTAACTTCCAGGGGCCTCTTTCTAGTTTTTGCATATGAGCCCCTATATCTCAGAGACAGTAGGGATATATTTTCATACCTGGAATCTCTCTTTCCTTTCTGCCAAATCTGTCACCATTCTTCTCCCTCTCTCCTGTTTCCAGTCAGGAAAAGTTCTAAGTTGCACATGATTAGCTTGAGCTAACCTGGATAATATAAAATATCTTCTTATTTTAAGATGTGCTGATTAGAAACCTTTATTAATCTGCAAAGTCCTTTCATATTAGTCCCTAGATTAGTGTTTGGTTGAACAGTAAAGGGACAGGTACGTTGGGAGGCATCTTTAGAATGCTGGCTTCCACGTAAATAGTCATTGACAGGGATAATGACACACTTTTGTATTGACTCTCTCCTCGCCTGCTTTGCTCTCATTATCTCTTACCTTTGCTGCATGGATCACACACCCAGTAAGGTATTGGTATTGTCACTTTGTCTCAGATTCTGCATATTGGGGAGCCAGTCTGTAGTATCCACAGCACCCCTTGAAAAGAGACTCCCATGATGAGATTTTGAAACTGGCTCAATTACAAGTCAGATGGCAATCAAGGATATCTGCTAGGAGTTATGCAACACACAATGGCTCTTTCTCCCTTCCTTCCTTCCTTCCTTCCTTCCTTCCTTCCTTCCTTCCTTCCTTCCTTCCTTCCTTCCTTCCTTCCTTCCTTTCTCTCATACTGGGGATAGAACCCAGAGGCATTCTGCCTCTGAGCTACACCCCCAGCCCTATTTTATTCATTTATTTTGAAACAATCTCACTATGTTTTGGAAGACCTCACTAAGTTGCTAAGGCTGGCCATGAACCTGTAATCCTCCTGTCTCAGTCTCTCAAGTACTGGGATTAAAGGCATTTTAATACTTGAATTCTCATCTGCAGGCTGATGAGGTGAGATACAGCTGAAAAGTAAGATTATGGGTTACACTTTGGTAATTATACTTGATTAACACTGAAATAATAATAATCACATGAATTGTGGAGAAAGCTGTTTCATTTTTTTAAGTCAAGTTTATTTTGAGTTCATTATAGATTCACATGCAGTTGTAAGAAATACAGAGAGATCCTGTGCACTTTTTATCCCCCACAGTAACATCTTTCAAAGCTGTAGTAGAATAGTACAGCCAAAACATTGGTGTCGATAACAGCAGATTCCAGAACATTTCCATCACCACGATGAGCCCTTAAGTTGCTTTCTGATAGCCATGTCTATCTATTTCCCATCTGCACTTCTAATCCCCTGACACTCACCAGTCTGTTCTTCATTTTTATGACTTGTCAAAAATATTATATGAGTGAATTATATACAGCATATAAAATTGAGGATTTTTTTCTCTCGTCAAAATTATCCAGAGATTCCACAAAGTTATTTTACTTTTTAATCCTTTATTTCCTTTAATTTTAAGTAGTAGTCCATGGTATGGAATGTACTATCTTTTGTTTATTTTATACTATAAAATAAAGTACAGTTTATTTAGTCATTCACCTATTGAAGGACATCTGAGTTTTTTGTTACTGATTTTTAAATTATTATCATCATGGTCAGAGAATATATTCTCCAGGAATCTAGTATTTAATTATTTAGCTAAATTTGAGTAAAATGAATAAATATTCCAGATGATCACAGGGGATTAAGCAACCAGTCACACATACGGGTAGGATAGCCAATTTATTTTTCTGGCTTTCCTTGCTTCACTACTATTGCCGCCCATCCTTACTCCCTGGATCACACTCTACAATAAGGTATTAGCTCATTAGCCTTTTTTTTTTTTTTTTTTTTTTTTTTGCGGTACTGGGGATTGAACTCAGGGGCATTCTACCTCCGAGCTATACTATACCCCCAGCCCTATTTTTTATTCTTTATTTTGAAACCAAGTCTCACTAAGTTGCGAAGTGCCTCACTAGGTAGCTGAGGCTGGCCACGAACCCGCATCCTCTGGTCTCAGCCTCCCGAATGCTGGTATTACAAGCGTGCGCCACCACGCCCGGCTCTCATTAGCCTTTTTCTCAGACTCTCCTTTCCGGTAAACCCAGGCTGAGACAGGTGTCATTGGATGTTAACCCTATTTGCAGAACTTGTTTTGTGTACTAGTGCTTGTGGGTCATATAGAAGGTGACATAGAAGCTGGGAAGCTGGGGAGGAGGTTCAGACATTATTTCAGTTTGCTTTGTCCTTGGTAATTCCCTTAATGATACCTCATAATTAAAGGTAAACCCTGTAACCTAGGGGAAAATGTATATGAATTTATAAAATGAGGTGACACAATAGGCAATATGTTTTAGAAAAATCACCATAAGTATAGATCCAAAGGAATGGAGATCATTACGTCAAAGAGATGTCTACAACTCCATGCTCATGGTAGCCAAGATACAGAAACAACCGAAGTGCCCTTTGACTATTGAATGAATAAAGAAAATGTGGTCTATGTACACATTGGAACACTAGTCAGGTCATTAAAAAAAAAGAAAATTCTGTTCTATGTGATAGTATGGGTGAATCTAAAGAACATTATATTAATGAAATAAGCCAGGCACAGAAAGACAAATAGTATATGATCCCACTTACATGTGGAATCTACAATGTTGACCTCAGAGAAATAGAGAATAGAATAGTGGTTAACAAGGATAGGGTAGGGGGTAGATGGGGAGAGAAAACATATTAATCAAAGAGTATAAAGTTTCAATTAAACAGGAGTAACTTCTACTGATCCATGACACAGTATGGTGACTATAGTTAATAACAACATATTGCATATTTAAAAATTGCTAAAGAGGAGATTCTAAATGTTCACATCACAAAAAATGATAAGTATGTGAGGATATGTTAATTAGCCTGATTTAATCATTCCATAAAGTGTACATGTATCATGATATTAAATTGTATCCCATAAATATATACAATTATTATTTATCAATTAAAAATACAATTTAAAGACCATCCTGAGATAAAGGATTTAGAGACCCTATTTAAATTTCCTAGTTGAAGCCAGAAAACTCATGCCTTGGAATCCTTAAAGCAGTTAATTATCATGATAAACATGAACTCTGGAGAAATTAGGGTTTATAAATATAATGAAACTGAACAAAAGTTTAACTGACAAATCATACTTTAAGGAGATTAAGGCTAAGAAGAGTAGTTTTATGAGTGGTGTCTGGTCAGATATTCATGAAGACAGAGAATCATGAGAAAGGCATTATGCCTGGGAGAAGTGTTTCAGTCTTTGGGAATGAATCGGGGTATTTCCAAGGCCTAGCCACCCTTTAGGAGTGGAAAGGGAGGTGAAATTTGGAGGTGCTGATGTCCTTGGAAGGACTTTGCAGGAGTCTGAAAGATAGAGACTCCCACTGAGATTGAGGGGAAACTGACCTTGCAAGGGTTGGCACTGCTACAACTGTGTGACATATGAGGAACACACTGTGTCTCAGCAGGGGATAAGCCCAGAGCCGGAAAACACTTCTGTCTTTAGCATATTGAGGGCCTCTGGATCCTAGAAAAAACCTAGGAGAGGCCATGCTGAGCACCTTTGTTGAATATTGACTTTTCTCAGTCCTAATGATACTTTACATAGATGCCAACTTGGAATTCTTGATGTGGTATTATAACAAGCATACCCTCAAGTAAAGGAACCCATAAAATTAAATGTCTAGGAGGATAACAGTAGTTAAATTTTAAGATTTGTATGAATTGCAGTAATGTCTTTCACAATGCTAACTTGGGTACAGATAGGCAGCAATGGATAGCAGCTCTAGAAACTGTAATATTTGGATTTATGATTAGTCAGGCTAAGAAATGGAAATGTAGATAATCCATTACATGCCATTGCCTGGTGCAAATCCCAGTTGAGGGAGAACTTGCCATTTGAGATGGAAAAGAAACTTGCATCCTGAAGACCATAATATCTATCAGCCATGATAGATAAGTAACTTGTAACTTTCACAATCATTCCCAATGAGAGTGGAAGATTCAAGGTGACAGACAAGAGAAAAGGCTTCAAAGAGGGGAAAGATGATTCTTAGCTCCAAAGGCCAGAGCCTCCATCTAAAAGGGAAAGGCAGAAACTAACACAAATTAATAAGGGTTTCTAGAAGTTGCTCAGTGCATCTTAAATTTGTTGAGGAAGGAACTAGTACTTTCTCAGCAATTTCACTTCAGAGTACTAAGGAAATGTGTCCTGACCACCTCTGATCACAAAGTTGTAGTTATGCCACAGGAATGGCTTGTTAGGATCCCACTGCGGAAACAGTACCATGGTGGTGCTGGGTGCAATATTGACTCTGTCACCAAGAATTACCTCTTTCTCTGTACCTTTGTATTTCTTCCTTTACATCCAAAGAGGAAAGTACCTAGTGCACTCTAGTTTCCATGTAATGATTAAATCTCTGTCTCTCACAAAGATTCATATGTTGTGGTGTTTTGTTTTGATTTGCTTTTTAACATTATAAATGGGACTTACTGGCTGGGCACTCAAAGCTCACTGATAAATGTCCATTTTTGTAACCCAATGAGCTTCCTTATATCTCCCATGCATTTTTCCTCCAATAATTGCACTTTCCTGGAAAATCTTATGAAATACCGGTTATTTCTTATTTCCTTATAAAAAAAAAAAAGAGCTTATTTATGTAGCCATCAGAGCTTGGAGTTTTCATCATGGGAAGGTTTTATAGTAATGATTTTGATTGTTTAATATTTAGTTTTCACTATATAAATTATAAATATTTGAGCATTATAGCCTTATTCAAACATTTACTTCTTTTGCCAGTTTTGGTAAGTTATATTTTCAAGAACTACAAACACATTTTCATATTTTTTGGAATAAAATTGTTTATGATATGTTGATATATTCCTATTTACTTTCAATGCCTCGAATATCTATAGTGATGCCAACTTACTCAATATTCTAATATTTGTCCCTTTTCTTAGTCTCATTAGGTACTTATTAATTTTCAACAAACTACTTTTCACTATCAGAGATTTATTATTATCTAACTTCATTTCTCTCTCTCTCTCTCTTTTTTTTTTTTTTTTTTTTGGTATTGGAAATTGAACCCAAGGACATTCTACATTTGAGCTATACCCCTAGCCCTTTTTATTTTATTTTGAAACAGGGTCTTGCTAAGTCACTGAGGTTGGCCTCAAACCTGCAGTCCTTCTGTCTCAGCCTCTCAACTACTGGAATTACAGGGGTACACTAACACACCCAGCTCTGTCCTTATTTCTGTAATTTCCTTCCTTTTTTTTCTGTACTGGGGATTGAAAACACAGGAATATTCTACCCCCGAGCTACACCCCTAGCCCCCCCCTTTTTTTTTATTCTTTATTTTGAAACAGGGTCTCACTAAGTTGCGGAGGGCCTCACTAAGTAGTTGAGGCTGGCTATGAACCTGTGAGCCTCCTGTCTCAACCTCCCAAGTACTGGGATTACAAGCATGTGCCACCATGACCAGCCCTTTTTTCTTTTTAAAGGTTTATTTTGCAGGGTTTTATCCTAATATTTTTGAGAAAAAAGTTACATGTATTACCTTACATACTTTTTTTGTGTGAAAACACTTAAAATCTATATTCTTATAGCAATTTTCAAGAATATAATCTATTGCTATTAACTATGATCACCATGGTGTACAATAGATCTCCTGAACTTGTTCCTCCTATTTAACTGAAATTCTGTATCCTTTGACCTACACCTCTCTAACTCCCCCTTCCTCATCCTGCCAGACCCTGATAACCACTACTCAACTTCCTGCTTCTCTGAGCTCTACTGTTTTAGATTCCACATACATCTAAGAATTTATTTCTCAATTTTTCCACATACATCTAAGAATTTATCTCTCAATTTTTCTCTCATTTTTGCATGAACTTAATTTCTCTAAACTTTAAGAAGAAGTCAGTAGTTTCAAATCAATTTTCTAATGTGAGATATTAAAAGTTTTTCTGCTGTTTTGATGAAGTTACTAAAAAATAAATTGGGCCTCCTATATAAGAATAAATTACCTGTTTTCTATCTTTAACTTTTATCTGGACCTTCCCCCTTGCATCCCTCTCCTGCTCACTTTGGGTTCATTCCCAAATATTTCTCCCCAGAGTGAGACTTTATTCAATAGGAGCTATAGCTGTTAGTTCTGAGAATTCATAGGGTCAGGGCTACTTAAGCCCTGTTATGGCTAGATATAGAATATCCCCCGGAGAGCTCATGCATTAATATCCAGTGTTGGTGTAATTAAATTATGAGGGTCATAACCTCATCAGTAGATAAATTTATTGTAATGGATTTACTGGGTGGTAACCTAGGCAGGTGGGGTATGGCTGGAGAAAGTGGGTCCCTGGGGGGATGGCCTTAGGCGATATTTGTGTCCTAGAATTCTCTTTCTTATTTGCTCTCTTGCTTCCAGCTTCCATGATGTGAGGGCAGAGCCTTGCTCTCTCCCTCTGTCTGTTTCCAGCTGCCGTGTCCTGAGCTCCACAGGCCCAGCCTGACATGGACTGAACCCCCCAATCCCCAGAAACTGTGAACAAATAAATCCCTCTTCCTCTAAGTTGTGTGCTCAGTCATTTTGGATTATGGGAGTGAGAATGATGCCCAAGACAGGTCTCTCAGACAGGCTGGGGGCTATTTGTGTGTGAGCACAATCTATTGGAAACACTTACCTCCAGGTTGGAGCTGCTGTTGTCAAGTTGCCCAGCTAGCTTTCCATTGAGTATCTATTGGTAACTTTGAAGGCTTCAGTTTTTGTCAAAGGCTCCATTGCTTCCCCAGGCTTCCTCCTGCACAGACACTGCTATTATATAGATTTTAAACTCTGAGCATGCTGTTTTCTGCACTCATATTTTGGGCTATATACTGCTACCTAGTGTTTTCTTGTATTGTATATGTGGATTTGGGCTTAGTTGTTCTAGGATTTTATGAGTGAATTCCTAGTGATTAAAAGGCACATGACTGTCACTGCCTTCCCAGGATCCTTTCCTTTATATATTTTAATGTTATGGTTAATAGTAACCTCTGGAAATGTTTTATAATTCTTTTGTTACTCTACAGAAATAAAATTGACTGTGAGTTTTGACCTTTACATTTAGCAGCCTTACTAAGCCATTTATATTAGTTATACTGATTTAACTTATTCATATATTCTTTTGGACAGTCCATGTATAAAATCATGTGTATGAATTAGTTATATTTATTCCTTATGCTTTTTGTATTTTTTCTTAGCTGTTGAATTGTCTAGGGACTTAAGAATAGCATCCAACAGAACAGTGATAGTGGGTATCTTTGTCTTGTTCAAAATCGTTTCCAATTTCAGGTGTATATATATTCAACATCCTACTGTTAAATGTAATGTTTGTACATATATATATATATATATATATATATATATATATATATTTTTTTTTGCGGTACTGGGGATTGAACTCAGGGGCATTCTACCTCTGAGCTACACCCCCAGCCCTATTTTTTATTCTTTATTTTGAAACCGAGTCTCACTAAGTTTCGGAGTGCCTCACTAGGTAGCTGAGGCTGGCCACGAACCCGGATCCTCCGGTCTCAGCCTCCCGAATGCTGGGATTACAAGCGTGCGCCACCACGCCCGGCTTGTACATATATTTCATAAATATTTCCTGTTAGATAAAGATTGTTCTCTTCTAGAGCTAGTTTGTTGCAAGTTTTTTTCATGAAGTGATGAATGTTATCAATTGCTTTTTCAATACCTGTTCAGATGACTGTGCAATATTATCCTTTATTCTATTTCCATGGTGATTTATATTGATTAATATCCAAATACTGTAATGAAGTACTATATACATTAAAATAAAATAATTTTAAAAGTACAATTCAGTGAGTCACAGCCAGTGTCTAGACCCATATAATCAAGAATGCAGTCGTGCTGTAGCACAGTGCTTACTCTTCTTCATAGTTCCACTTATTTGCTCTCCCTCTGCTCAAAGCAAAACATTATTTTGATTTCTCTACCCATAAACTGACATTGCATGTTCTTGGATTTTATAGAAATGAAAGCAAACAGAATTTCTGTTGTGTATGATTTATTTTCCTCAACCTAGTATTTTGACATTTATCTAGATTGCTGCATGAATAAGTAGTTTGCTCTCTTTTTTTAATTGCTGAGTAGCACATTCCATTGTATGAATAATCCATATTTGTTTATCTATTTTCCTCTTGATGGGCACTTGGGCTCTTTTGGAATGTTTTGCTATTATATATAAAGCTAAAATGAACATTCTTGTATAGTCTTTTTCTAAATATGTGTTTTCACATGGGAGACTAAATGCCTACTACATGCCTAGTGGAATTGGTAGTGCCGTGTAATAGGGATATGTTTGGTTTTATA
The DNA here is from genome assembly GCA_004027655.1 of Graphiurus murinus. NCBI lineage: Eukaryota > Metazoa > Chordata > Mammalia > Rodentia > Gliridae > Graphiurus > Graphiurus murinus. The sequence continues at coordinate 40,804 of PVLC010004830.1, read as the reverse complement.
AGAAACTGATTTAACAGATTTTTAAGAGGTTATGCCATTTTACATTTATACCAGTAATATTTAAGAAACTCAAGTTACATACTTTCTTTACCAAAAGCCATACTTCTAGTTACTTTAACAGATGTATAGTAGTATCTCATTATAGTTTCAACTTTCATTTTTTTAATAGTCAAGAATGTTGAGCATCTTTTTATGTACTTATTGGTTATTCACATTTCCATTTTTATGAGGTATCTATAAAATATTTTTCCCATTTTTATTGGGTTGTGTTACACCGATTGATTTTCCAAAGTTAAATTAGTATTGCAGTCCTGAAATAAATCCTATGTGGTCATGATATATTAACCTTTTGATATATTTCTGATTTCAATTTGCTAAAATTTTATTAAGATTATTAAGAATTATCTATCTTTAGTCAAGATATTGGTTTGTAGTTTTCTCATAGAAATTTGTTTTAGCAGTAGGGTTGCATGCCTCACAGAACAGATGAGGCACTTTCTATTTTCTGATATTGCTTATGGTCAACTGTACTTGTTCCTTGAGTGATAGAATTCGCCAACTAAGCAATCTAAGTCAAGAGTTTTCTTTTTGAGCCAGGCATGGTGGTACATACCTGTAATCCCAGTGGTTTACAGGTTAAAACAGGAGGATTACAGGTTCCTGGTCAGCCTCAGCAACTTAGCAAGGCTCTCTGCAACTGAGATCATGTTTTGAAGTTAAAAATAAAAGTAGGGTTGGGGTGTAGATCACAATGTAGAAGGCCCCTGGGTTCAATCCCCAGTACTACAAATAATAATAATAATAATAATAATAATAATAATAATAATAATAATAATTTTCCTTCTGAGAAGGTTATCAATTTAATTTCTTTTAGGCATATACTAATTGAATTGTCTTGAAGTTTTATATTACCTATTGTTTTTAGGTCTGTAATCAATTTTTAGTTATTTTATACAGTGTACACTTAAAGTTAAGATTAATGTTTTTCTTCATAAGGGTATTCAATTGAGTGAGCACAATTTGTTGAAAAGATTCTCCTTCTTCCATGAAAGTAACTTGGCAATGTTGCAAAAAATAAATTGACCACATATTTGTGGGTTTACTTCTGCCCTCTATTCTGTTCCCTTTGATCTAAGCTATCCGTATACCAGTATCACATTTTCTTAATTACTGTAACTTTATCATGTCATAAATTCAGGTGGAATAAATTCTGCAACATGGTTCTTTCTCAAAATCCTTTTAGTTATTCAAGGTCCTTTGCAATCTTTACAAAGTATTTATTGAAGTTGTCTTTTAATTCCTCTCAGCAGTGCTTTAAAATGTTTAGTATAATGTTTTAAAATATATTCTGCTAAATGCATCCTCAAGCACCCTAGATTTATTGATACTATTATAGACATTACTATGTTTTTATTTCTGATTATCCCTTTTTATTATATAGAAACACAATTGGCTTTTTATATTGACCTTGTACCTGTGACTTTATGAAACATCTGGTAATAGTAGTCTTTATATAGATTCCTTAGGCAATGATCCAGAGGCCATGTTTTCTGCAAATAAACTATCTTTCTTTTCCAATATCTTTATCTTTTATTTTGATCTTGCCTAATTGAACTAGCAGGAGCTGTAGTATAATATTGAACACGAGTGGTAATAGCCACTCTGACATCAAGGAGAAGCATTAAGTCTTCCAGTAGTTAATATGATGTTAACCCTAGGCATTTCTTACCAGGTTAATGGAAATTTCTTTCTAGTCCCATTTTGAGAGCTTTTTTAAAAATTATAAATGTGTGTTTAATTTTATGGAATGCTTTCCTAAATCTATTCTAAAGATAATATGTCATTTCTTTTATAGTCCATTAATATAATTAATTATTGTTGACTTAAAAATATTAAACCAACCTTCCAATTCTGAAACTTTACTGGTTCTTGATTGTATCATCTTTGCTTATATGTTGCTGGATTTGATTTGCTAATATTTTAAAGGAATCTTGTTTATAAAGGATATTAGTTTTTAATTTCATTTTACTATAGAATCTCACTTTTAGTAGAAAACATAGCCATTTAAAAGTAAAAAAAAAACCCTAGAAATGAATTTATCACACAAATACTAATCAAAAGCAAGCTAATGTAGCTATAATCATATTAGGTAAATAATATTTCAGACATTGAATATCATCATAGATAAAAAAGAACATTTCATAATGATAAAAGAATCAATTCACTAAGAAATCATAATAATTAATTATAAACAAGTTGAATGGAAAATTAGACACATCCAAAATTATAGTTGGGGATTATAGCATTCCATTGTCAATAATTAATAGGATGATTATACAAAAAAATCAGTAAAAATTAGGAGGCTAAAGTCACACTAACAATTAACAACTTAGTCTAATTCATATTTATATAACACTCCATCCCCAAATAGCAAAATAGACATTTTTTGAAGTGTATGTAAACATCTCAAAATCACCCATGTGCAGACCAAAAATACATTTCAATGCATTTTAAAAAACTGGAATAGCTTAGACTATCTTTTAATTTATGGATTATCAAAAATTTAGAGTTAGATTTTATTATTCAAAAAATCTAAAAATGATTATATTTCTCTGGGGGAGAGGGGACAAATGCATAAATGTATTTCTCAGTCCATGAAAACAGTGCCATCTAGGAGATATTAAACTAGCATAATTTCCAGTTTCTTACAGTTGCATCAGCTTTCTTCCAACCTCTATTTAGGACAGGGAACAAAATAATAGGTTCACTTCCATGTAGAAAGAAACTAAATAAAAAACTTAAAGTGGCTAAAAGTTTGTCCACTGCTACAGGATTATATAATTCTGAAAATAAAATACTTAGTCACCCAGGAACATTGTGTATTCCATTGTACATGTATAAAGCATTTTCTTTCTTCTTCTGTTGATGGACATTTAGGTTGCTTCCAAATCTTGGCTATTGAAAATAATACCGCAATAAACATGACAGCTCAGATATCTCTTCAACATACTGAATTCATTATTTTGTATATGTACCCAGTATTTGATTTTAACAATCAAATTGATGTTAATCATTTGTAATTGATGTTAATGAATTTTGATATGATTTTTGTATATGGTGTGAGATAAGGATATTGATTTTTTTCTATTGTTTTTCTAGTCTCTTTCATTTACTTCTGCCGTGGTCACTATAATTTACTTCTTTTTTTTTTTTCGGAACTGGAGATTAAACCCAGGAGCATTCTACCTCTGAGCTACATCCCCAGCCCTAGTTTTTATTCTTTATTTCGGAAAAAGTTCTCACTAAGTTGTGGAGGGCCTCACTAAGTAGCTGAGGCTGGCCACAAACTTGCAATCCTCCTGTCTCAGCCTCCCAAGTACTGGGATTATAAGTGTGCACCACCATGCCTGGCTCTTATTTACTTCTTTCTATTGACTTTGGGCTGAACTTTTTCTTAATCTAGTTCTTTGAGGTTGTTTGAGATCTTCTTTTTTGTTATACATATTTATTGCTGTAAACTTCTCTCAGAGTTCTTTTTGTTGCATTCCACACATTTTGGTATGTTGTTTCCATTTTCATATGTTTCAAGATATTTTTAGCTTTCCTTTATTTCTCATTTGATTTATTGATTGTTCAGGAGCATGTCATTTAATTTCCATGTTTGTGAATTTTTAAAAGTTTTTCACCTATTGATTCCTAGTGTCAGAAAGATACTTGATAGACTTCAGTCTTCTTATATTTGCTAAGAGTTGTTTTGTGGTCTAACATATGGCCCACCCTGCAGAATGGTCTGTGTGAGCTTGAAAAGAGTGTGTATTCTGCTGCTGTTGTATAAAATGTTCTGCATGTTCATTAGGTCCATGTAATGTAAAGTATAGTTTAAGTTCAGAGTTACTACTGATTTTCTGTCTGGATGATCTGCCCATTGTTAAAAATGGGCTATTGAAGGTCCCTACTATTACTGTATTGCAATCTATTTCTCCCTTCAGATGTAGTAATATTTGACATATTTAGATGCTCTGATATTGGTGATATAACAAGTTATAGTTGTATCCTCTTGATTAATCGACTACTATTATAGTCTTGATTTAGTTAACAATGGTGATACATTCTGATGTGTACTTTTATAGCTGCACAAATATCGCAAAGTATATTTGCATAAACCACAATATAGAGTTGAAGCACTGGCCGTGTCCACTTGCTGCAATCAGGAGACCTGGTAAATACAAGATGTATGATACTATTGTTATGTGACATGACATACTATTTTATAGTAACTTTTATAAGTAGAAGTATACTCTAAAATAACAATAAAAGTATAGTATAGTAAATATGTAAGGCAGTTACACAGTCATGTATTTAATAAGTATTATTTATTGTATATAATTTTATACATAATATATATTATGACTTGGCAGCATAGTAGGTTTGTTTACACCGACATCATCACAAACAACTGAGTGATGTGTTGTGTTACAATATTTATGTCCACCACCACATCACTGAGAAGAAATTTTCATCCTCATTATAATCCAATGGGACCATCATCATTATGTGATCTTTCAATGACTAAAATATTGTTATGTGGCACATGTCTATATATAATGTCTCTCTTTACAGTTTTTTACTTCAAGTCTATTTTATCTATGCATGGAATATCTTTTTCCATCTCTTCACTTCCAACCTATATGTTTCTTTAAAAGTGAAGGGAATATCTCATAAGCAGCCTATTTTGGTTACAGAATTTAATCCATTTACATTCAAGTCAATCATTGATATGTAAGGCCTTATTACTGCCACTTTGTGAATTGTTTTCTGGCTCTTTTCTATCTGTCTCTCTCTGTATCTTCCTTTATAACCAGATGATCTTTTGTAGTTGTAAGCCTTGATTCCTTATTTTTATCTTTTGTGTATCTACTATAGGTTTTGTGTTGTGCTTACTATGGTGCCTAAAATATGATATAGTTACATGAGTATACTCTCAGTTAATAACAACATAACTTCTCTTACACACAGAGACTCTGCACCTTTATTCTTCTCTCTTACTTTTTGTGTTTTTGATGTCATATTTTATAACTTTTTATTTTGCACATCAAAACAAATTATTATAAATATGATTATATTAATAGTTTTGCCATTTAGTTTCATCCTAAAGGTATAAATGATTCCCACACCACCATTACAGTGTCAGAGTTTAGGATTTGACAGTGTATTTACTGTTACCAGTGAGTTTAGTTTAGACTGTGTGTGGAGAGGGCCATTAGGGATTGAATTCAGGAACATTCTACCTCTAAGCTATATGCCCAGCCCTATTTTATTTTTATTTTGAAACAGGGTCTAAGTTGTGGAGGGCCTAACTAAGTTGATGAGGCTATCTTTAAACCTGTAATCCTCTTGTCTCAGCCTCTCAAATACTGGAATTACAAGCCTGTGCCACCATACCCAGCTGAGTTTTGTACTTTCATGTTACTAATTAGTATGCTTTATTTTCAGCTTGAAGATTTTCCTTTAGTATTTCTTGTAAGGCAGTTCTAGTGACAATAAACTCCTCTAGCTTTTGTTTGTCTAAAAAATGTCTTTAATCCTTGATATCTGTTGTTATCAAATCATGGAACCACCAAATTTTATAACCTTGCTGCTAAAAGTGAAAGAAGAACCAGCATCCTAAGCAAGGAAGTGAACTAGCCAAGGGCTGAGAAATTGATTAAAAGTAAATGTTAGAAGTCAGGAGTCGTAATACATGCCCATAATCCCTCCACTTGAGAGGCTGAAACAGGAGGATAGCAGGTTCAAGGCCAGTCTTAGCAACTTAGAGAGACCCTGTCTCAAAACTAAAAAAAATAAAAAGATTTGGGGGTGTAGCTCAGAGGTAGAATGCCCCTGTGCTCAATTCCCAATACCAAATAAATAAATGAATAAACAAATATTAGAAAAATATTTATCTTATCTTCCTACTCATCTTTACCAAATGTGTATCTATACACACAATTACAGGAAGGAAAAGTCCCTCTTATTTAGGAAAATTAAAGGAAAGGTAAAAGTTTGTCCACAACAAAACTTATCACACAAATGTAAGGACTGAAAACTGACACAAGGCACTGTAGACTGAAGTTAGAGGCTCTGGGTCCTGAGTGGCCGTTTCTGGCCCTGGTTTCCCCTCATGCTACACGCTCCAGGTATGCACTCTTTGGCTTTGTTATTGTTAGTCACTCAAAACTGCTGTCCTGCAGCTCACTGCTAGAATCCATTTGCTTTTCTTCCTTACCACCTACTGCTACCAAAAAATATATAAAAATTGTAAGGCTTTGTTCAGGATTCAGAGAAGCTGGCATGAATTTGAACTCCACCATTGGGCACAACAACTCCAGTTTGGGGGCCCACTAAAGTCTTCAAGGCCAGGGTGTGGCGGAGGCAGGCAGTAGAGAGGGGGTATGGAGTGAAAGTGGGACTGGGTTTGGGGCAACTACAAAAGGCACATGGTTAGCCGGAGGCCAGATACCCAGCCTAACCATCACCCTGAGCGCAGCTGTATCTGGGACAGCAGTGGGTGGAAGGGGGAAGACAGCTGGGAAGAGTGCCGGGGAGACCTGATTGTGTAAGTACGTCCTGTTCATTTTACTCCACCACCTGTACTTAGTGTCTTGGGTTTACTGAGCTGGTTTTTGTTTGTTTGTTTTTCCCCACAAATTCTCCAGATTTCAGTTTCTATAGAGACAACTATCAGGATGTGTGTGTGTACATGTTGCTGTGAGGTGGCTTTGAGAAACCCTCCCTCTGACATGGAATATTATATATTCCTTTCTCTTCCTTTCAGTATCTCTTCAAGCATTTCTGTTTGTCGCCGCCTTCGTGTGCAGCTTTCTCCTTTGTTGGCAACAGCTGAACAGCTGCTACTATTTTGTCTTACTCACCATGCATCAAACCCAGAAACAGAGAATTAAAAAAAAAATATACCCCCTAGAGAACCAAAAAGCTATCAGAAGACAATTCTAAATAATATATAGTTCAGGAGATTTATTAATAGTGCTCACTGGGTATGTGGCATTTCTGAAGTGCTTCTGATGTGCCAACACATTTATTTCTCACATTTATAACCCAGGGAGGCAGGTGCTGTTGATATCTCCATTTTACAAATAAACACCCTTGAGTCACAGCGAGGTTAAGTAACTTGACGGAGACCAAGTCAATACCTTTTTTCCAACTTAAAATTGTGAGACATCTATGTGTAAAAATCCAGCACTGTTTCCTGGCTATGGTAGAGCTGGTAAGACCCCTACTAAACTATAGGATGGCTGTATAGCCAGGGAAACACTGGAGCCCTGGCATCAGGCTGGAGGAGTCAGGTCCTGGCTTCACTCTTTGCAAGATCTTGAGCAGGTTACTTGGTCTCTCTGAGTTCCCACTTTCCCAGTGTATTAACTAACCATGGGTCGATGATAATAGTGCTTATACACCAGGAAGAGCCTCGTGCATAGTGGGAGCTGCATCTTTGGTTCCTGGCATGTAGTAGGTGCTTGAAATATAGTTGTAGAATGTCACTTGTTAAACTGGAAGGGCACATTGATAAGTGTTAATCAGCCATTTATTAAAGTAGGAACCAGTGGCCTTTGTGTTCTTTTGAAGCCCTCACATTGCGCTAACATTTGAGAAAACAGCCTATAAAATATTTTAAGTGCAAATAAAAACTAATAATCTGGTATGCAAATCTTTTACTTTGAAAACTATAAATGATGGTATAAGCCAAGCTTCTCTCTTTGTAGAGAATTTACACCCATTCTTGGGTATAGCTATATCTGTATTCTCTCCAGAAGGCTTACTATGTTTCATTTATTGCTTTGATGATTATATCATAATCAGTTAAAAGGATATCTCTTGGAGCTGGGTTGTAACTCAGTGATAGAGCACACACTCAGCACATGAAATGATTTGTGTTTGATCCCCAGAATAAAATAAACAAACAAGGTCTTTCTTGCTCTCTTCTCCTGCAATTGCGGCTTCTTCATTTATAGGATTTGTGTCTGTGTGTGTGGTACTAGAGATTGAATCCAGGGGCATTCTACCTCCAAGTTTCACCCCCTGCCCTTTTTATTTTTTATTTTGAAACAGGGTTTTCTAGGTTGCTGAGAGCCTCCCCAAATTGCTGAGGCTGGCCTTGAACCTGAGATTCTCCTGTCTCCGCCTTCCAAGTACTGGGATTACAGGAGTGCACCACCATGCCTGGCCATTTATAGGATTTTTAAACCAAATGTTTAGAGAATAGTTGGAAATTTGTGAATAATGGTGAAAACATTGATTTCCCCATTTTCCTACTCAAACTGATCTTTTATATATTTTGCTTGATAGAATATCTGTAGAAAAATATCTATATCTGATTTGGAAAAAAAAATGTCTCATAAGTAGATTCTGTTTCTGATTTTAGACACTATGGAAAGAGGTGACTAGATTTCACTCAGGGAAAAAAAGACAACCTAATGAACTATAAATTCAAAGAGCTACTGTGGCTATGTATTTAGTAAATTCATGGACAGAATATCATAGGAGTTGAGTGAATGTGTCAACTCCAAGTTATGCCTTTACTCCTGGATAAAATTCTTGAAATTCCACTGGAAAATAAACCTTTATTCTAATAATAAATGTGATGCTTGGAAAAAGCAAACCATATGTTTTCCAGTAGAGAAGGGAACATTTAAAAATTGTTAGCCAATTAGCATTAATCCAAGGTTCAAAAGTGATTGAAATAATAGGTGACAGGGATTCATGAGCTTACACTAGGATTAATCTCAGACTTTACTGACTCTCTCTATTTGTTTTCTTTTATTTTGTGTTTCTTTGAAACTTCTTCACAGGATTTTATTTTTTTCTCTCTCTCCTTCTTCCTTCTCCTCTCCCTCTTTTCCTCCTTCCTTCCTACTCTACCCCAGAAGTGAAACATAAAATATAAATGTTGGCTTTGTTGAACAAAACTTGGAATTCTATTAATTAATTGACTTGAAATGTTTCAAAATGATTTTTTTCAAAATATACAAATTTATTTGTTGTTCTTTTACTTTAAAGGAAAAAAAAGGAGGGGAGGCTTTCAGACTCTTGGTTCTAATCATCCTGTTTCACATGGTCCTGTGTGACCTTATTCATATTTGACAAGTAAGAATGTTAAGAAACTAAATAGTTCAATAATTTATCTCCCTCAACATGAGCCTTTAGGAAGAGGAGAAAGACTGAAAACAAATGAATTAATATTAAGGATGTTAAAGTAATGAAAGACATATAATAAGTTTAAACAGCTTATGATATTTAATCTTCTTTTACTTTTAGTCCACATGGTAAGAAAAATTTCATAACAAAATCTTTTTTAAAAGACTTAAAAATATAAATTCACTAACAAAAAAGAATAAACTAAGATTGAGTTTAACAAGTACTCTAAAGAAAAATTTGTTCATTATTATTACTAAATAGTTTCATGGAAGTAAGAGCAAAGCAAAAAGCAACCCCAAGGCGCAATAACAAATGGACATGTAACTTTTTCAGTGTTTGTGAATCATTCTTTTCTCCACTGCAGACCATTATTCAACATTTGGGTACATATGCACGTACATGTACTTGCAATAATAAGGGGTTCAATCTAAAATATCAATTTGGAAATCCTTCACAGTTTGTAGACACATCCAAGGGGCAGAGAAATGGGCCAAGTGAACATTAAGATCTTAAAAACAAGAGCCTTAGGACACTAAAAGGCTTCCTCATGTTTTCATGCTAAAAATTTAAATGGAAACATGATCTCTTTCTTTTACTATCCTGCCATAAACTGACTAAACATATATTATATAATATGTATGAATTATATATAATATGCAGTATAATATAATTATATATCAGTTTGTCCATATATTTTGAAATCATCTTGTCAATCTTGAGAATTTCATCATCCTCCACAAACAATTTCACTGGATATCTAGCAAATGAAGGACAGGAAGGACCTGGATGTTGAGAGCATCATTGGCCACATGGTCCCACCCCCACTACTAGTGTGAACACACATCCCCAGAGATTAAACAGGAGCAGTATACATTTCCAACTTCAGGGAAGACTGTAGTATATCATTATAGCATCCCTGGGGAGGGAGTCCTTCCTGACTCATTGCATTTCAGTAGAACCAGAGTGGCATAATAATCACCTGCTTGGCATGTGCTGGATGGGGTGCACAGAAAGAGAAGATCATGATCCTTGGTGTTTATCCAGGAAGCATGGGAGCACACTCACGCCCTGTCTCAGTCAATATTCTCACTCATATAATCCAAAAGACCTGAACACACAACTTAGAAGAAGGAAGACTTATTTGCTCACAGTTTCTTGGAGATTCCAGGTTCAGTTCATGTGAGGCCAGGGTATATGGATCTCAAGGCACAGTGGCAGGAAGCAGAGAAAGGGAGAGCAAGGCTTTGCTCTCGTAACATGGAGGCCAGAAGCAAGAGAGTCAGCAAGCAACGGGATTCCAAGACATAAGAATAATCCTCAGGCCGTGCCCCCAAGGACTCACCTTCTCAAGCCACAACCAGTTACCACCCAGTGAATCCGTTACAATGGATTTATCTACTGATGAGATTACAACCTTCATGACTCAATGACATCAACTCTGAATACCAATTTATGAGTTCTTCCAGGGGTATTCTATTTCTAACTGTAACACCTCATTCTCCCTGACTCTTTCTTTATGCTCTCTTTGTAACGAGGAGGTGTGCACTTGACACATCTGCAGCTTACTGTTTCTAATGTCCAAAATGCAGATAGCAATTACTGCTAATTGATAAAATTTAGTGTATTTTGGGGAGATTTAAAAGGGAGCCTATAGTATAAACTTCTATTGTGTTTAAGTGACTTGATGTTGTTACTGGAATAACTGCTGGTATTTAACAGGCTTGTTGGGACACAAAATGCATTTTCTTATCACAATAGTTAGAAAATAAGGTTAAACTCAAAGGCAAAAAATCTATAATCTAATCACTCAGAATAGACACCATTAAGATTTTGGGGTAGGTTTTCAGTCTTTTTTCTATATTCTCCTATATACTAGAGCAATATCTAAGATTCATGGTTAATCTTAGAAACTAGTTTTAACCTATATATACCTGACTCCAAAGTCTGAATTCTTAACTTCTATGAAATATTTCTAATTCATACATTGCTTTAATACCAGAATATTGTGTTATTTTATACAAACCTTCATAATTTTTCTTCAAGTATAACTTTATAATGAAGCAAGCATCAGAAGGCCAAAGATTAAGTGGGAAACATAGTATATAAAATTTTTATTTTGAAGTACATAAAATATCTGTATATTACTTCTCAAATGGTAAAATAATACTGAGTTATCACGTGAGAAATTATAAATAATAAAGTGCCACAAAGAAAAATGCTCAGAATTACTCTGTGTGTGTGTGTGTGTGTGTGTGTGTAATTATCTATAAATAAATATAGATGACTTTAAGAATGTGTTTGGGGAGCTACAATAGACAGGTGTACCATTCCTTAATTAGAATAAATCTTTTTTCTTTTTTATACTTTTATTTATGTATTATAGTCTTGCATCATAATGTAATAAATAGAGAGAGTGACATACATGCACACAGCAATTGGTGAGCCCCCCCACTCCCTCCCCACTCCCCATACCTGATATAGAGATTGGCATTGGTATTCTCACATATGTATAAAATGTCCACAGAAATGTTTCCTTCACTAATTCTCCTCTCTCCCACCCTCCCCTGGACCACCTCACTCACTCCACTGGGGTTTCTCCATAGAATCTGTGAATAGCAGTTACAAAAACTGTGAAACATGTTTCTAGGGAATAATCTAGAGAAGCAATGCACCAAAATGTGGTTTATTTTTATTTTTTGACAAGGTAGGGCTATTTGATTTCTAGAAATATAAATTTGAAATAATAAATAGAGGTATATACACTGATTTTGCAGCTAGGAAAAATAAAGGTTCGTATTTAGACAATGATACAAAGTGAATTTGAAACAATATAAATAATTAATATTTGATAATCATTAGTTTTTTTCATGAATTTCAATACTTAAAAAGATTTTCAATGATCTCAGCACTTTAATTTTTGCTGTGTAGGCTATATTCATGGTTGTATTTTATTATTGATTATTAAAAATATGCATTTTGGCTTAGCATCATCTTTGAAAGAAAAGTTGATCAAGGAAATGTAAGGAAAAGGGAGAAACGGGTGGGGAAAAGCCTGGTGGAGACAAAACCAAAAGAATGCTTATAAAACAATTCATCACAAATATAGGTAATTATAGTCTAATTGGAGTTGCATTTGGAAGTTATCCAAAGAGCATTTTTAAAAAACCTGAAATCACAGAGCAGCTATCTCTTAGCCACTTCTTCTAAAACTAAAGGCAAAGTCTGGTGTATGTGTGTGCATGTGCTTGTTTATAGCAGATTCTTGCACAAACTGTATAAAAGCATAAGCTATGTCCCTTAGTGAGAAATGTCCAGGAGATAAAAAGCAGGAGTTGCATTAAATGCCGGAATCATTGCTTTCCTCATAAGTCACTTTTCGATTTCTGATAAATTTACAAACACTAATTACACACTTGTTTCCAGACAACTAGTATTGTTTGGGATTGGCACACACAGACCAGCTTCAGTCATATAACAGAAAAATATATGAAATATATCTCTTATGAAATATATCCTACACAGAATGATATATTCTGTTGGCAGTTGTTTATATTAACTTCTTCACAGGTATTTATTCTTAGTATGATATAAACACATGTCATCCTAAGAAGAAAATACTTTCAGTCAACTTTTTCCTTCTTTGGGTGCCTTACATTTTTAACTGCTCACTTGGGTGGCTCACATTTCTTTTGTCTGGTTTTTGAGCTTTTGACTCATTCTGTTTAATTTTTAAGTTTTATTTCTTCCAACCCAGATAAAATAAACCAAGGAATAACTTATAGAGCAGATTCTGGGAAGAGATTCAGGGTCTAAGTATCTAAGAGTGTTCTTTGAACTCATGTTTAGTGGGGCTCTAGAAAAGTTTGTCAGATAAGGGAGTGGCTGTGGGGCCATACCTGTATCCAGCACTGAAGAGCAGCAGGTGAACAGAAGCTGAGGAATATGTCTTGAAGGTCAGCAATGCCCCAAGTTGTCCCTGACATCTGGTAATGTCACAGTTTGGACACTATACCTAGAGGGTACAAAGGTCTAACTTTGTACTTCTTGTGCAGGGTGAGTTAAAACCAGCAAACTCTACCTAACACTTATTGAGTGTTTTTAATTCTATGCTAGGGAGTGTGCCAAGTGTCTCACATTGATTAAGTCATTGAAATATAGCATTAGACAAATATTATTGCTTCCTTCAGACTTCTAGGAGACTTGGGTCTCAGAGGAGTCTAGTAACTTGCACAAATACTGGTTATGAAACCAGTGAGTGGTAGACTTAGATTTCACCTAAACCTGATTCCAGAGTAGGATTTGACCATACCACTGTCTCCCTGGAGTACTCTAAAGCACCTTTCAATGGCCAGCAGGTTAGGAATTTACCTATTCTGTTCTGTTTTGTGGTAGGTATTCAACCCCTTCTTTGAGACCTTCTTTCAACTGCAAGATCAATGACTAACTTAAGACATAAAGCAGGTACACTGCAATGGACAGTATTAAATTTTTAAATTACTCGTAATGTTTTGTTTTGTTTTTTTTTTCAGAAGAAATTTGTCAAAGACAAATTTTAATCTCAATGTGATTTATGTCTCCAAGGTAGGCTTGAGGCTCGGTGATGGTACATAACATTTCAGATTTGTTATATTTTTTTTCCATAGGCGTGAAGGGTTGGTGCTAGAGTTGAGAAATGCAATTTCACATAGAAAAATCCCTCTTCTCTCAAGTTGATGTCCCTTTGCATTGCATGAAAGTGTCCATCATTTTTAGGAAGCCCAGTATTTGAAAATTTGCCATATAAGTTAGTGGGTAATTATTTGTAATACACATAATCTATCATAGAAGTGTAGAGAATCAACTTTGTACATAAGCTTATGTGACCAAAATATAACTAGATTTAACTTTTGAGATTGGTGAATAAAGACAAGATCCACTGTCTTTAATTTGTTCTCCTCTAACCCAGGACAAAGGCTATCTTGGGTTTTCAGATTACAGGTATGTAGTTGCAAAGAACTAACTTGGTCAGCACCAAATGTTAGTGCTTTTAAGATCTCACCAATTGAATATCAAATCAAGAAAAAAATGCATGCCTCATATAGACTCTTTCAAGAAATAGTGCTGAAACAAGTAGACATTCATCCATATGCCCAAAAAAGGAAAAGAATATAGACATATTTGATACTTTTCATAAAAATTAACTAAAAATCAACAATGAACCTAAATGTAAAATGGAAACTATAAAGGTTTAGAAGAAAATCTATGTGTCTTTAGGTTTAGTGATAATTTTTTAGATAGAACACCAAAAAACATGATCCATGGGGAAAAAAAAAAAACTGGTGTTATTTTTCATTAAAGTTAAAAAATTCTGCTCAGTGAAAGACACTGTTAAAATAATGAGAAGCTATGCTACAAAATGGAGAAAATATTTGTAAACACAAATCTGACAAAAGATTTAGAACTTAAATATACTAAGAACATTTAACATTCAACAATAAGAAAATAAACAACTCAATTTATAAAATGTGCAAAAGACAAGAAAAGATATCTCATCAATGAAGATACTGAGACTGCAAATGAGCATATGAAGACATTCAATGTAATATTCAAGAGGGAACTGCAAATTAAAACAGCAATGAGATACCACTGCACATCTATGAAAATAGCTAAGCTCTAAATCACTGACAGTTCTTAATGCTGATGAGCATTGGAAGCAATAGGAACTCTCTTTTTTTTTTTTTTATTTTTTTTTTGCTGGTGGGAAAGCAAAATGATATAAACATTAGGCTTATCTCATGGCTCAGTAAATTTTCCCAAGTTAGTTGAAAACTTAAATATACACAAAAACCTGTTTGTGGATGTTTATAGCAGCTTTATTCATTCAAAATTACCAAAAGCTAGAAGAAACCAACATACCCTTTAATAGGTGGATGGATAAACAAACTGGTACATCCATACATTAGAATATTATTCAGTGATAACAAGAAACTATCTGTCAGGCCATATAAAGATGTGAAGGACCCAGGCATGGAGGCACACATCTATAATCCCAGTACTTGGGAAGTTGAGACACAAGGATCACAAGTTCAAGGACAGCTTTAGCAAGTAGTGAGACTTATCAACCTAGTTAGACCCTATTTCAAAGTAAAAAATAAAATAGGACTCAGGTGTAGCTCAGAGGTAGAATGCCCCTGGGTTCAATCCCCCCCTCCCCACACATGGACGGATGTGGAGAAAACTTAAGTGCATATTGCTAAGTGAAAGAAGCCAGCCCAAGAGGTTATATACCGTCTGTTATATAATGATTCCAACCACGTGACATTCCAGAAAAGGCAAACCTGTAGACACTGTAAATAGAGAGTAGTTGCCAGAGGTTTGGGGGAAGGGAGAAAGAAAGGGATGGATAAGTGGAGACTAGAGAATTTTGAGGGCTGTGAAACTATTGTGTATAATATTATAATGGTGGATATGTGACATTATACATTTTTCAAAACTTCTAAAACTGAACAACACAAAATATTAATTGAATGTAAACTATGGACCTTAGCAATGATGTGTCAATATTAACTCATCAATTATAACAAATACATCACACTATTGCAAGTTGATATCACCAGCATCTGTTGAAATTTCTAACTATATGAATATACCCAGAACCTCTTCAACAAGACCTTCCAGACTGGAAGAATTCCTAGGTGGAATTTATTTTTCCTTTCTCAATCTTTCATGGCAAATATCTTTGTGTGTGTGTGTGTGTGTGTGTGTGGTACTGGGAGTGGAACCCAGGGGCCCCCTACCTCCTGGCTATACCCTCAGCCCTATTTTATTTTTTAATTTGGAAACAGGGTCTTGCTAAGTTACTAAGGAACCTCACTAAGTTGCTGAGGCTGACTTTGAACCTGCAATCCTCCTATCTCAGCCTCCCAAGTTCTGTGATTACAAGCATGTGCCATCACACCCAGCTCAGCAAATATCTTAATATACATTAATATACATTTCCTAGTTCACTTAATATAAAGTCAGTTGTATCTTTTCATTATATTTTGAATCTTTGGAAAATAGAGACCATTCATTTCTTGTCCATTTCCACTCCCATAATATCTGCACCCTACCTGAGTACTTGATAATGAAAATAACTTATGACTATTTTTATTGTCATCAAAAATATAAACTGTTTACCATCTCAACCATTTTTAAGTGTTTAGTTCAGTAGTGTTATGTATATTATGATTGTTGTATAGTAGATGTCTAGATTTTTTTCATCTTGCAACTGAAACTCCAAACTCATTAATCATTAATTCTTTCTACAATTCCTCTCAGCCCTTGGCAATCACTTTTATACTTTGTTCTATAATTTTGATTACTTTAGATACTTCATGCCAGTAGAATCACACAGTTTTTCTCTCTGTAACTAGTTTATTCATTTAGCATCATACCCTCTAGGTCTACCCATGTTGTAGCATATGACAGGATTTCCTTCTTTATAAGTCTGCATAATATTCTATTATCTGTATACACTATATTTTATCTTTTCATATGTGAATGAACATTTCAGTTGGTTCCTGTTACATTATACGCTTCAATGTAGCTGGGTATGGTGATGCACGCCTATAATCCCAGTAGTTTGGGAAGCCAAGACAAGAGTAGTGCAGGTTAGAGACCAGCTTCAGGAACTTAAAAACTTTAAAAATTTTAAAAAGGATAGGGGTGTAGCACAGAGGTAAAGTGCCCTGTGTTCAATCCCTAGTACCACAAAAACTAAAAACAAACTAAGATAATAATACTTTAATGAGCATGAAGTCTAATTATCTCTCTTCAAGATCCATCTTTCAATTCTTTGTTGTTACTGGGGATTGAACTCGGGGACATTTTACCTTGATGCCCTATTCTCTCCTTTTTTTGATACTGGAGTTTGATCCAAGGGATTGCTCTACCTCTGAGCTACACCCCAGCTCTTTTTACTTTTCATTTTGAAACAGGGTCTCAATATGCTGCTGAGGGTCTCCCTAAGCTTTTCAAGCTGGTTTTGAACCTTTGATCCTCCTTTCTCAGCTTCTCAAGTAATGAGATTACAGGCTTGTGTCACCACGCCCAGCCTTTGAATTCTTTTGATCAAATAATTCACAGTGAGATTGTTATAGGTAGCTTTTTAATTGAGAGCTTAATCTGTGCTGGACATATGTTACAGGCTACTTGTGATGAATACAACTTGACAAATCCAGGCCTTCTTAATCTTGCCCTGGGTTCTCCCAGGAACTTTAAACAAGTCTCCTCAGTCTTTGCTTGTTCCGTAGATGACCCCAGATGACGCTTTCTAAGTGTCATTCTCTGAGCAAGGGACTTAAGTGGCTCTCCTTATCCACTCTTCAGCCTCTCTTAAGGCCCATCAGTCCTATCCCCCATGAGTTTGTCATTCTCCAAAACACTGACTCTCTCATCATTTACTGAGTACATTTTGCTTTTTCTCTTCTCTGGAGTTTTGTCCATGCCTGGAAATGCTCTCCCCTCTTTGTTTCTACTGCTACAAAAAAAAAAAAAAAAAAAAAAAAAAAAAAAAAAAAAGCTGCTCATTTCCAACTTTACTCCTGTGCAGTTTTGCTTTTCTGTTGCTTTTGCTCTTCCACCTTCTACTGGATTTAAACCCCATTCAGAAGAGAGACCTATTCTCTCATGTTTGGATCCTCGGAAGCTCCCAGGACAATGTCTTACAGGCCATGGATACTCAGCAACTCCAGGTTGGAAAGACAGGAATACCAAGTGGTTTTAGTACCAATTGAGCAGGCCGGTATTCAAACCTTAGCTAGACCACTCAGGAGCTATGGAACCTGGGCAAGGCAGTTAATTTCTTTGAGACTCAAATTCCTTTGTGGTGGGGGTAGAGGTGGGGGGCAGTGGTGATAGTGTTATATCTACTAATAAGGTTACTGAAAGTTTGAAAGAAAATATATGCAGAATTTATGTGTATTAAGAATATCCAAGCCCAGCGTGGTGGCACACGCTTGTAATCCCAGTACTTGGGAGGCTGAGACAGGAGGATCTGGGTTCCCAGTCAGCCTCAGCTACTTAGTGAGGCTCTCTGCAACTTAATGAGACCCTGTTTCAAGATACCTAAGACTAAAATATAGGACTGGAGGTGTAACTCAGAGATAGAATGCCCCTTGGTTCCTGGATTCAATCCCCAGTACCAAAAAACAACAACAACAACAAACAAACAACAAAAAAACCTTCTATCTAAAGACTTTCCATCCACTTTCTTTGCTACAAAAGACCAGCCAAGAAGGCAAAACTGGAAAGAGAATGGGTATAATATTGTATTCGTAATCAGCTTCAAATAAGTGACTTCTTATTTTGAAATTACTATAGTACTTGTCAATTGATACATTTGTAAATATTTGAGTGCCTATTATGTACCAAATGCTGTCTTATATATTTCAGATACAGCAATGACCAAGAGACGGTTCTACCCTCCACTAACTCACCTTCTAATGTATACAATGACCCCACAGATGTTCAAGGACCATGATGAAAAGCTTACCATCTATAAAATGACCCCTACCCACCCTGAATAATATCCTAAACTCCATTTCTCAGCCTTATGATTTGACTACTACGACAAATTTAGGAGAAGCCCCAGAATATTAACAGACTATTAAAAGCTCTAAGAAGCAACATGGAAGCAAGGGGTGTGTGTGTGTGTGTGTGTGTGTGTGTGTGTGTGTGTGTGTGTGTCCTTCTGGGAAAAATTAGGATTGATCAGCCCTGTAAGTCACTTTGAGTAGCGGGTGGATCTGAGCTCTCGCTACTTAAATGACCTTAAAGTTTAACTGTCTGGGAGTGGAAGTTGTTCAATGGTGGAGAGTCTGCAGCAGCTACAGAAGACTGGAGCTCTTCTGCAGCAACTTGGGTGCGAGTCCAGCCAGCCGCAGAGGGATGGACAAGTTGACCTCCCGGTGCCCTGTGGGCGGGGCCACCCCGTGGGTGCGGGAGAGCGGAGCGGGCCCTCCCGAGGGAGGGGCGCGGGCGTGGAGGGCGTGGGCCGGGGGCGGGGCGAGCCCCGCAGACTGGGTGCTCCGGAGCTGTCAGTGTCAGGCTGGGGAGAGACAGAGAGAAGGGAGGAAGTGATCGCTCCCGCAGGAGCAGGAGCGCCAGCGAGCGAGCGAGCGGCCGGCGCAGCGTGAGACAGCACATCCTGCCCGCGCCGGGCCCGCGCCCTCTGGTCCTCGGTCCTCCCGCACCGCCGCCGCCGAGCGCGTCCAGGTAAGCCTGGTGCCCAGGTGGCGACCGCGCGCCCCGCGGAGCGCCCCTCCCCAGCCCTCGCATCCTTGGTGTCTGGTGCACTGCGAGCCCCGCAGAGGCAGCGACTGCGGCCGCCACTGCTGGACCTTGTCCGGCCCCCCTCCCCAGGCTCCCGCGTTCACCGCTGCGCCCAGAGGCTGCCAGAGCCCCCCAGCGGCCATCCCCGGCTGCAGCTCCCCCAGCGGAGCCCAGAGGCGCCGGCAGGGAAGGCAGGGTCGGGGTGTCAACCACCTCGTCGCCCACCTGGAAAGCTGGGAGGGGCATCCCAGGGCGCCCGCCTCGGTCTTCTGCCGGGGAGCAGAAGGCAAGCATCTGTGGAATCCGCACCCCGGTGGGCCACCAGCTGACGGCCCCTGGGGGAGGGGGAGATGCAGAGGGAGGGGAAAAGATGCTGTTTGATTACATTTTAGAGCTGTCTGCAAAGCTCTTCCAGGCTGTCGCTCCCCGCCAAGTCGGAGGGAGCAAATGCACTTCCAGCAGGGCTTTAATTAAACGCTCACGCAAGAAGATGCCGATTTCTCTCTGTCTCTCTGCTGGGGAGGAAAAAAAAAAAGTGTGACTGGGGAATGTATTTTGGTAAACACCTTCCAGGCGGCTTGGCTCACCTTTCCCCGCTCCCACCCAGAATCGCTGTAGCTTCATAAATCTGTGTGTCGTCATCCTAAGGGCAGTGATCCTGGCAGCCCTGATGGCAACTGAGTGTGCCGGAGTCTCATGACTTCTACCTTGGCTAGTAAGGTTAAAGCAAGGCCTGGGATCAGGACAGGAAATTACACGGGAAATCAGAGACTCAACAAAAAAGCAGAAGAGGAAGTATATTTGTTATCCTTGCTTCTACCTTACCTAAGGAAGGGGCAGGAACAAGTAGCCAGCCATTTTCTTGCCTGCACTGCCTCTTAAGTAAGCATGGTAGATTTATTGAACTTCAGAGTTGTGACAAATTGCTTCCAAACGTTCCAGACTAGCAGAAAGCATAGCTAACGGAGGCACAGGTAACTGTGGTAGACATCCTTGGCTGAGTTAGCACAGATGTGGGTGACTGTCTCTGTGCATACTTTTGTGCAGCTGTGGAACTCACAGAGAAACAGGTTGATCAGTGTGAATAAATTTGAAATGGGAACACAGAGTGCAAATTGCATCCTGAGGCCACTAGTAAGAATGTGAGTTATTCTCCCTTTGAGTATCGACAATGCCAAGTTTGTTCTGAAAGGTTTGGTATGGGAAGGGGGCTTAGGGTCTGTTCTTATGAATAAATGAAATTAAAGTAAAATAAAATAAATAAAATCCTCAATAAAATAAAATTGGACACTCCTAGCATTGAGAGACTATGTTCTCTTCAATGAAATCAACTCTTCATGATTTCTTAAGATCTAGAGATCCAGCATTCCAGGAGCCAGTCCTCTAAAAATCTTCCAGCACCATTGCTGGGACATTTCCACAACATGGCTGGAGTGCAATGAGGATTTTTTCTATCACATCCATCTCTAAGTCTTGTTTTTGGTACAGAGTATCTGTAGCATCTCCTCCTTGCCTCGGACCTTGTGCACCAGTGCACCTTTTTCCTCCCCTCTTGGACCTCTGTCTGCTGTAGCCTCTCAAGCATGGTCCCCTTGAAGAGGAGAGGGGTGGCTGGCTCATAGCCTCTTCCCACTCTCAGACATTCTTCCTCCGTTTCTACTAAAAGCATGCCCACCATTGTTTGGCCATTAAAGTTTTCCATTATTAGGTATAATCACTTTCAGGATATAATCAGAGAAGAGAAAATCAACCCACCTGAAAAAGGAGCAGAGTTCTTAAGCTACTGGTCCATGGTTCCCAGTTTCTTACCAACTTCTGAGATAGCAAAAGGAAGTCACTTGGCATCTCTGTAATCATGCTTTATACCTAAGAGGGGAAGCTATAAACTTTCCCCCCAGTACTTCTCCTTTTCAAAAGACCCTGAATTTACACTTAATAAATGGAGCCTTTTCCTTGACTACAGTGCTTAGTCAAGCAATTCATGGGGATCTATATACTCTGTCCATACTCAGAAAACCATGTATAAAATGCATGCTAGTCCCTCTTGTAGCACAGACTGCATGCATAGGCTTTCCCTGCTACCTAAGGGCTACTCCTTCTTCCTAGTTTCTTTCCTGGATGAAAGGTCATGCACATCTGCTGCAAACATAAAGTATACTGCTTCCATATTATGTTCTCCCTATACACTGTTCTATCAAATAAAGCAAAGATTGGTAACAATAGCCTAAATGTATTGGTACTTTACTGCACATTTCACTTAAAATTCTTTCACATATATTAATTCATTTAACTATCCTGAAGACCCTATGAGGCAGATGTTGTTTGTAAACCTATTTTACAGATGAGTAAATTATGGCACAGGATGGTCAAGTAATTTTCTGAAGCTTGCTCAGCCACTAAGTCTCCTAAGTTGTACAGCCAGGGTTGGAATCCAGGAGGCATGACTCCAGGCCTGGACTTTTAAGCACTCTTCTGTGCTATAAGACATTTCCATTAGTTAATTCTCAGGTATTATGCACCAGGTTCTTTTCTCATGTTATCTTGTTTTAATTCTTAGAT
The DNA here is from genome assembly GCA_004027655.1 of Graphiurus murinus. Classification (NCBI taxonomy): domain Eukaryota; kingdom Metazoa; phylum Chordata; class Mammalia; order Rodentia; family Gliridae; genus Graphiurus; species Graphiurus murinus. The sequence goes on along the minus strand of PVLC010004830.1, from coordinate 18,760 downwards.
TAATCCCATGAAGTAGACATTGTTCTCTATATTTTATGTATCCAAAGCTGAATTAAGTGACAGGTCATAGGTAATTCATGGCAGAGGTAGAATTCAAATCAGGTCTGTAAACTAGGTGGGCATGGTGGCGTATGCCTCTAATCCCAGTACTTGGGAGGCTGAGATTGGAGAATCACAGGTTTGAGGCCAGCCTCAGCAACTTAAAGAGACTCTGAGCAATGTAGCTAGCCCCTATTTCAAAACAAAAGATAAAAAGGGCTGGAGGTAGCTGGTCGTGGTGGTGCACGCTTATAATCCCGGTACCTGGGAGGCTGAGACAGGAGGATCCAGGTTCACCGCCAACCTCAGCTACTTAGTGAGGTCCTCTGTAACTTAGTGACATCCTGTTTCAACATAAAGAATAAAAAAAATAGGGCTGCGGGTGTAGTTCGGAGGTAGAATGCCCCTGGGTTCAATCTCCAGTACCACAAAAAGAGGGAGGGGGCGGGGGTGTAGCTCAGAGGTAAAACGGTCCTGGGTTCACTTCCTAGAGCCAAACAACAATAATAACAAAAAAGCAAATCAGGTCTGCGTGATGACTCTAAAAACAGAACCCATCCATTTGGCTACTGTCCTCTGTAAGAAACAAAGGAGAAGGAAGTCTGTTTCTTTCAGGTTGGTAGCCCAGTTTCACTGTGAGCGAAATTTCCTTAAAGTCATTGGTGTAGCTATACTTTAAAAATAATAATTACAGTAATAACATGAGTTGAGCAAGTTTACTGGATTTTAGATAAAATTTTTAAAAATCATCTATATATTTTCCCATATGCGAGCAAGTATAAAACAGGTATCATTTTTGTTAACAGCCAAAAACAGAAGGTACCTAGGAACCAGTTTAATAAAAGTTTGCACAATATATATTTTAGAATTTGTATTGGTGCATTGCAATCGCAGGTAATAATGAGACTCATCATAGTACATTTATATATGTGCATAACATTATTTGGTTTGTTCCCTTTCCTGAGCTCCCTTGTCAATACCCCCCGCCCCCCTTTCCCTCCTCCCAATCTCCCTTCACTATTCTATTGGTCTCTCTCCTAATCCATGACGTCCCTTTTCTTTCATTTTTTTTTTCTCTGTAGCTTCTACATATGAAAAAAAAAGCATGTGGCTCTTTATTTTCTGAATCTGGTTGACCTCACTTAGCATGTTGTTCTCCAGTTCTTTCTATTTGCCTACAAATGACATACTTTTTGTTCTTCTTTATGGATGAATAAAACTCCATTGTGTGTGTATATACCACAGTTTTTTTTATCCATTCATCTGTTGACAGACATGTAGGTTGGTTCCATAATTTGGCTATTGTGAACTGTGTTACTATAAACATGAGTATGCATGTTTCACTATATATTATGATATTAATTATTTTGGAAAAATACTGAGAAGTGATATACCTGGTCATATGAGGATTCCAGTCCTAGTTTTTTGATGAGCCATAGTGGTTGTGCTAATTTACAGTCCCAGCAACAATATATATAAATGTTCCTTTTCCCCTATATTCTCGCCAGCATTTAATTATTGTTTGTATTTCTGATGATTGTCATTCTAACTAGAGTAAGATGGGAGCTCCGAGTAGTTTTGATTTGCATTTTACTGATTACTAAAGATGGTAACTTTTTATATATATTTGTTGGCCATTTGTATTTCTTCTTTTGAGAAGTGTCTTTTGCTTAAATTGTCCATTTATTGATTGACTTTTTTTGGTGTTAAGTTTTTTGAGTTCTTTAATATATTCTGCATTATGCCTTCTATCAGAGGAGTAGCTGGCAAAGATTTTTCTTCTATTTTGTAGGTTCTCTTTTAATGCTGTTGATTGTTCTCTTTGTTGTGCAAAAGCTTTTTAATTTGATGCCATCCCATTTATTGATTCTCGGTTTTATTTCCTAAACTTTAGGAGTTTTACTGAGAAAGTTTCAACCAGTGCCTACATGTTGGAAAGTTGGTCCTATGTTTTCTCCCAGTAATTGCAAAGTTTCTGGTCTAATTTCTTGGTCTTTTATCCTTTTTTAAGTTGACCCTCATGCAGGACATTCTTCTACATATGGATATTCTATTTTCCCAGCACCATTTATTGGAAAGGCTGTCTTTTCTCCAACAAGTTTATTTGGCACCTTTGTCAGAAATCAGCTGGGTGTAACTGTGTGGGTTTGTCTCTTTATCTTATAGTCCATTTCATTGGTCTACATGTCTATTTTTATGCCAATATCATGCTGTTTTTGTTACTATATTTTCATAGTATAATTTGACATCAGGTATTGTGCTGCCTCCAGCATGGTTCCTATTTCTCAGAATTTCTTTGGTTGTCCTGAGTCTTTTGTTTTTCCAAATGAATTTTATGACTTTTTTTTCTAATTTTGTGAAGAATGACATTGGCATTTTGATTGGGATTGCATTGATTCTGTAGATTACTTTTGGTGGTATGGCCGTTGTGACAATATTTATTCTTCCCATACTTTTTTGCCAGCTGATTGGTAACTATGGATGACATGGTGCACTCAGTCAACCTATTGTCCCTTTGAAATAAAATATTGCATTAGTTCTGTCTCCTTAATGAAACTAGGTAATTTCCTCTTAATTCTTTGTGGATCTCAAATGCCATGTAAATTGTTTCTCCCTGGATCAGAAATCTCTTTTAAAAGAAACTATTGTGCCTTCTATATCCCCTAGAAAATGTGAAAACTTTTTTGGGGAACTTTTCTGGAACTATGAACTTCTAGGGTTGACTATTTTTTTTTAAATTATTAACTAAGGTTAATTATCTAAGGTTTGTCAACTCATTTTTCTTCTTTGCAATGTATAAACCCTTGTCCAGGTCCCTGTAAACATCATTGTTCTTCACTGGGGACTCTCATGGCTATCTTGGACTTCTTTCTTTTGCATCCTCAGTGCAGGAGGCCTGGCACCAGAATGTACTAATCTGGAAGAGCCCACATGTTCATGGCATTCCTGATTCTTTCTTTTTTTCTTTTCTTTTTTTTTTTTGTGGTACTGGATATTGAACCCAGGGGCATTCTACCTCTGAGCTACACCCCTAGCCATATATTTTTTTTATTCTTTATTTTAAAACAGGGTCTTACTAAGTTGTGCTAAATTGTGGAGGGTCTCACTCAATAGCTGAGGCTGGCTGAGAACCCGGATCCTCCAGTCTCAGCTTCCCAAGTACTGGGATTACAAGCATGAGCCACAACACTGGGCTCCATTCCTGATTCTTTACTGGGAGATTTCTTAAAAGTCCACAGACACTAGAGAGCAGGCACATGAATAGTTTTCAGGGCATCATTGAACCCACTGAAATGAATGCAAAATTTTAAGCATTTATGCATAAATACAGGTTCCCCCCCCCACTACATACACACACAAGGAAAAAATAGGGTACTGTAACTAAAAAGAGAATAAGAACCTGGCTTCTGTTCAGGAAACAGGAGAGAAGCAGAGATCACTCTGCTGAAATGTGTTGGAATCAAGGCAAAACTATTGTGTCAGGGTCAGCCAAGAAAATAATGTTCTTGGCTATCAGGACACTTCTGGCATTTCACCAGGAGCCCAGGCGATCGGAACAGTGTACAGTAACAGGTATCACAACCAGGTGAGGCCTCCCAGAGTGGCAGGTAGCCTTAGCGCTCTTCCATTTATCAGGTACTTACCCTGTGCACAATTGGAGCTTTATTGCTGATGTGTTAGTTCATTGAGTCATCCCATTGAGATAGTTATTTTTATCTTTGACAAACAAGGGGAGGGGATGTTTGGAAGGATTCAGCCCCTTGGCCAAGGCCACATAAGGCCAGTTAGTGGAAGGGCTGGATTTTAAATGCAGATGCCTGATTCCAAGGTCTGTTTATTCTCTTCCCACCACATCCCATTGTTTGTCTATCTATGTGGGTTGCCAGAAAGTATTATTTAGTGTAGCTTTTTATTGTTGCAGTACTGAGAGTCCCTCAAGAACATGCCCACATGCTGATAGGAAAAGCCTAAAAGTATTATCAAAAGGAACAAGAAAATTATACATCTCTCAGCGTGGCAGAGGATAAGCAAGCCCTGTTTTCCTTTACATGAGCTGAAGTTCCATGCCTGTGACTCTCACGTGTCACTAGACATCTTGCTGAATATCAAACAACCCATACTTCACACGGCCCAAAGACTATCTGGCCAGGGTAGTTACAAGTCAAAACTCAATTCATTGCAGAGATGAATTTACTTCCAGGCTGCTGAATCTTCTAGGGCTTGCCAAATGTAGTGTCTGTGATGTGATCCGGAACACTGGCTTGGTACTAAATCCTGGGAGGCTCTTTGCTTCCTAGATGACCTCCGTGTTCTATTTCAGTCCTTATTAATCCTGAAATCCTCGCAAGAAGGTGCTCATACTTTCTAAATATTGCTTAAGGCCTAATATTTTTACACATCTCAAATTTTCTTCTATACTCTTATAGAACAATCAGTTATTCCATTTTTGGGTACAGAATAGGTAAGGCCATCAGGGTGGCAAATGCACAAAGCAGAAACTTCTGTTGGAGTTGAAGACATTCTTTATAATAAAAACAACGGGTCTAGGACACTGTGTTTGCGCTTGATCAACAGATTGCCTGGCAAAGGTTACCAGTGTACTTCATTGTGCTTTAATTAATCTAGTTTTGACAGTTTTCTCTCTTATGACCCCTAAAGATTTTTTTTTTAAAAAAGTGCTACTCTCGTCATCACACATTTTAGGTTGACATCTAACACTTTTCATCCTAAATTTAAGTAATCATAATGAATGTGATTTTCAGATTATTATAAAATTTTCTACTTAAAACTAAAATATTCACTGAATCCAATTAAGATCTAAATACTTCACTAAACTTAATGTGAAGAAGCTCTTTAATACAAGGATATTCTCCCGTCTGTCGCCAAGCATCACCAAAATTTGGGATTTCTTTTTTTTTCTTTTTCTGTATGGTGATATGGAAGACAGCTTTTGTGAAAATGGAGGTAGGAAAGGAATCGTTGAATGATTCTACAACCACAGAACATTCTCTGGCAGATCAATTTTGGGAGAGCACATGGACAGAAGCTGTGGATGTGGAAGTTAATGTCATTAGCTCTTGATATTCTTGCAGACTCTTTGGACTCTCTGGGCCAGGGGCATGAAGATACCAGTTTGAAGACTCTGCATTTGACTAGCACAGGCGCTGTGTGTGGCAGGTCAGCAGGGAGCAGTTGCTGGCAGTCAGGTCAGCTGCCTTTTGTCTCTGTGGCTCATAGAGATGGGTAGGGCAGGAAGGAGCTACACAGAGTGGCTGGTCCCATTTCTGGCCCTCAGGTAAAAGTGACCTTGTAGATAGTTCTTTCTTCTATTTAATGATTTTCAGTAAGAGAAAGTGTGTGTTTTTAGATCAGTGGTTCTCAGCCAGGATCCTTTGGCAGTGTTCATGGGAACAGTTGGCAATCTCTGGAGACATTCTTGCTTTTCACGACTGGGCAGAGGGGCTGCTACTATCATGTAGTAGAGAGGGGCCAGGGCTACGGCTGAGCATCCTACCAGGCACAGAACAGAGCCTGCAACAAATAATTATCTGGCCCCAAATGACAAAGATGCCAACGTTAAGAAACTCTTCTAGTTTTCTCATTGAAATCTTCCCTGTGTAATTTAATTTCTCTGGCCTTTTACAAGATGCAGTACATCTAAGAGATGGCATAGAGTAATGGCAGGAAGAGGTGAGACATCCTACTCACTGTCTATGAGAACCTCCGTTTATTCATCTGTAAAATGGAGATACAGGTACCTGTCTAACAAGGTTATGGTGAGGATTACAATGGGTGCACAGGACCCTGTCCATGATATATGCTTTGTGCATTGTGGATGTTTTTTATTATCTAATACAAATATTAGATAATAGCAAATATCTAATAGCAATTACCACTTGAGAACCTTCCTTTCCCTGGGATAGGTATGATCTTGTCCTCCTTTGAATCAAAGGTATGCTTTTAAAAAAAATCTTGATTTATAATTATGTACATACCTCCTTCCTTCTAGACTCTAGGTTCTCTGAAACATCCTCTTATCCATCCCCCTTCCAGCAGAAGGTCTTACACAGTAGATACTCAACAAGCTTCAGTTGACTTGAAATATTAGCATAAAATCCCACTTAATTTTTTCTTTTCTTAGAAGATTGAATCCCTTACCCTTGGACCATTTTAATGTGGCTTAGTAAAAACATTCACTTCCTGAAATGTAGTACCCATTGTACCTCTGGACCCAGGATGAACGTGGGCTTGTAATGCCTATAATTCCGGAAGCCTGACCTTCCTGAATCAAGATCTTGTGGAGCATTTCTGCCAGGGCAAGAGGAGTCTTGGGAACTTTTTGTTCTAGAAATGATGGGTAGGATAATTTGAGTTTTGAGTTTTTCCTCTATAAACCCTTTAGGCTGATTCTTTTGAACTGGCTTTGGTCTGACAGTCTTAGATAACAGTCCTGTACTTTTGGATTCTTTTTGATGGGAGAAAGGGAAATTTTGATTCATTATCAGATTTATATTTTATTCTAATGTCCAGAGTGAACCCCAGAGTAATGAGTATATATTTGAAATAGCTCTAATGAGTAAGTGAGGCTTCAGCATTATAAGTTTTTCTTTCAGAGTATGTGCTTGATTGCTCAGATCTGAAATAGTGCCCCTTACTTTGTTGGACAAGATGAGGATTTTACTAATTGAATTGAATTGGAATGAAATTGTCTCCTTGTGAATGCAGTTTTAGATCCTATAGTGAACCATATGGAAGCTTTTAAATGTTTATCAAGTTGTTTTATGTTAAAATGAGCCCAAGTCCAGAGAATGGCCTGAGATATTGTCTGGGAATAACCCACTTGTGGAATGTCAGGAGTTGGTGGGTTTGGGTGACTGACTGGGTAGCAGTCCTGAGGGCAATGTGTGATTTGACACAGTGTCCCCGTTTAAAATGAAGGTGCTTCTCCTGTTTCACCATCTGCCCCATTAGTATCAAAATAGCGAGGGGTTGTGGGAATTGGTGTGCATTTTGTGGAAGAAGAATAACAAAGCCCTTCTCTGCCTGTTTCCTTTAAAAGTGTGACTTTGTTCGCTGGCAGAAGGTATAGGTTACAGCTGATTTGGAAAGAGGAGCCTCCCTGTTTGAATGCTTTCAGGCTCAAAGGAAAGCCAGAATCTATTTACATAAGTTAAAATGCCAAACTAAATCTCCTAAATGCAAATATAGCCCACCCAGGGACACAGTAAGGGCCAGAATTGGGGTTTTAAATACTTACAGATTTTCTCGCTTCCTCTTTTAAGCTTTTTAGTATTTATCAAATACTGCTGAGAAGTAATTGGCATATCAAGCAAGGGTGAAATCCCATATCTTATGCCCTACAGTTTAAATGGGAGAAACTGTGCTTATTTCCCTTGTGAGTCCTTTGTTTGTAAATAAATAAATAAATAAAGCAATCTGAAGAATTAAAATTTGAAAGCCAACAAATTATAGATAAAGGATAGAAGTAAGTAGAAAAGTCAGGTTCCAAAGTGGTTGTAGGGGAGGAGGAAGATATTCTCCAAATGTCTGTTTTCCCCCTGGTGCACTTTGCCAGAGTGAGCCATGTACCTCAGTAACTTGGGCACAATCTTACTTTGAGGATAGGTCAGGGCCCTGGAAACACCATGTCAGCATGGTGATTACCTTCTTGACCACTGGGCAGACAGATGAGGGCAGAACATAGAGGGTGTTTTCTAAACTCTCTGGAAGCAAATAAACAACGAAAGTTGCTTTGACCATGTTTGTCACACTTTCTGGTAACTGAGTGGTTAATGAGTCGGTGCTTTCCGCTCTCCTCACAGGACATTCCGCAGCAACGTGTGGCTGGGGATGGTGAAGAAAGGGCCCTTGGCTGTTGCCAACACTAACTGGAGTAAGGTGAAAAGTAAGCAGAATTCTGGCTCGCTGGTGTGGACCTGGGCCACAGGGCTGTATTGACCAGGTTAGGCTACATCGTGATGCAGTAATAAACAGCTCCCAACCTCTGCTGAGTCAGGCAACAAAGAATTTTTCTTCTTCATGTTACATGTCCGTTGTGGGTGGACAAGGGGCTCTGTTCACCCTGTTCACTCAGAGCCCCATACTGAGAGAGGCTTCATCTCAAACTGTAAATTCCTGAGCCCCAAAGTGACACACGCCCAACTCTACTCACTTCTTTGGTCTTCTTTGACTGTTGGTTTTGCCTGACCTCCAATGAATCCTTAAGTGCAGTCCTATGGGAGGGGTACTGGAATTTTTGTGATTAACACAATGACTTTGGAAAGGAGGGTTTTATATAAGATCTGTCTGTTTCTGTGGATAATGAGTCTCTAAGAAGCATCCCTCAGGGTATTGACTGATATAACCACCCCGATCATTCAACTCTAGTAGCACCTGAAAGAATGCCCATTTAGAGGATAAAATGCATTTGAAGGATTTTAGCATCATGAGGAATAATAGATACCTAGCAAACTGAGTTCCCAAATCTTCTACTTAAAATTAATTAAAAAGTATATACGTAGGGGTAAATATTAACTTCCTTTCTTCAGTGGTTTTTCAACTGTGGTTGAGAATATTTATTTAGTACTTATGGAGTGCAGCCATGAACATGACTGAGTGCCTGGCAGGCATGTGGAAATGAGCAAGGTATGGATATTAGGGGCTGATGTTTAACCAGGAAAAAATTGGAAAACCTTAAGATCTATATTAAATAGATTCCAAAACTTTTTGGCTTACCACCCTTTTTTCAGAAAAAAAAAAATTAGTCAGCTATCCCCTGGACACTTCCACCACTCTCTTGTTTTTATTCAACACTTTCCAATTGCACCTGAGGCTACTACCCCCTCCATCCTTCCAGTCTCCCTGGTGGGGAGAGAGGGCATTATAGCCAACTTAGGTAATCTATGACCATAACATGATTATATATTGTCATGTATATCACGTATCAACTGGTGATCACTCATGGCAAGATATGAGAAATGCCTGATAGAAGTTTTGAAAAATATAATTGGGAACCAGAGAAAGGAATTTATTAATAATAAAGGGAAAAGTCACTTTGAATTTGCAGGCTGACCAGGCATCAGTGTTACCCTGGCAAAAACATTTCTATTGATGTTTTAATCCTCATCCTCTTCTTGATTAAATCCCAGAAAAAGATTATAAAGTGATTATGATAAAAGGTAGTAGAAGAAGGAGATTTCTGGGACTGGAGTTTAAATCCCGATTTCACTACTTGCTGGCTATGTGAGTTTGAAAAGTTACTTTGCCTCCCTTTATGTTATATTCTTCATTTGTAGAACAGAACCGGTAGTAAGAGTATCCACTTTCTCATGTGCTGACAAAGTATAAAGGAACGAATCTCACTTGATTTTCCATTTCTTATAGGATTTGTTTTTTCCTCTTGGATCATTTTTATATGTTTTGTATAAACACTGACTTCCTGAAGTGAAAGGAAATGACCTATTGAGTATCTGGGCCCCAAATGAGCATGACTTTGGCATTCTGGAAGCCTGGTGCTCCTGAATTAGGATTTTGTGGAGCAGTGAGTGTTGTCTGTACCTGGTGAGTAGAACCTGGTTCAGGTGAATATATTGTAAGAGAGAGATGTTGAGTCGGTATTTTTCCTGGCTTGTGAAGCAACCTCAGTCTGAAGATCTCTAGAGTATCAGACTGGCTTCTGTTCTGATCCCATAATTCACATCTGTTGAGGGCACACTGCCTTGCTTCCCCACACCTACCCGAATTGCTCCAAAGTCAGGTTAAATTAAAATCTAATGTGGTACAAATTCACTGTGGCTGAATCGTGGAGGCATTCTGCTTATGCAATTCCAGACAGTTGGAAGGCCTCATGTTTGGAGTCAGTGTCATAGGCAAAGGTTTCACAAGCTAGAGTCTGAGTACTGTGAAGGGGAGGCTGGGCAGCTCATCTGGTAGATACATCCTGGCCTCAGCCTCTCTCTGACTTTCCCCCTCTTTTGTCGCTCCATGAATATGAAGCCAGAGGGATTTGATCATCTGTGAACTGTTGATGGAAGGTCTAACCAGCATTTGGTATGCCTACATCATTTTCCTCCAAATTCAAGAATCTATGATTCCGTGTCCTAGACACAGCTTTTCCCTCACTTGTTTCTCCAGCCAGTATCTGCCATTCACTTGGGGCAGGTGCCAAAATGGAAAAAGAAATGTAATGACATGTGTCTGCTTCCTTTCCGTTGTGACTGTTCAAGGGGTAACAGTTGTTCATTCAACAGTCATTAAATTCCTGTCAGACCATAGGGATGGTCAGGAAGTGTCAGGTGGGGTTAGAAAAAAGCTGAACAAGAAATATTGCAGCTGACTTCATTCTTTTTTTTTTTTTTTTTTTTTTTCGGTACTGGGGATTGAACTCAAGGACATTCTACCTCCGAGCTATACCCCCAGCCCTATTTTTTATTCTTTATTTTGAAACAGGGTCTCACTAAGTTGTGGAGTGCCTCACTAGGTAGCTGAGGCTGGCCGCGAACCCGGGTCCTCCGGTCTCAGCCTCCTAAATGCTGGGATTACAAGCATGCGCCACCACGCCCGGCTTGATTTCATTCTTAACTGGCTACACCACCATACAGTTGAGGGCTTATTCTCTCATTGATTTCTTGATTGTTCATTCAATAGTGTCTTAATGTACCCTGGTGATATTCAGATTCTGACCTACTGTCCCACTGTCCCACTGTCTAGCAGAGGCTTGGCAAATATGCCATTTCAAAGGCATATGCCAGAAAAACCCAGGCATCATATTCTTTTTACAGTATGAAAAACAGAAAACGAAGAGATTAGTTGTGGGATAGAGTTCCCACCCTGCTTATATTATGCGCAGACTGTATTACATGTGCTAAGGTGTCTGTTTTCAGGCTTCATGTCTCACTTTCTCACTTTTTCCAGCAAAGGTGTGATATATAAGGGAAGTGTGAATTCTGGTTGTTTGCATTGATTAACACATTTGGGTAGATTAGATTGTCTTAACATAGAAATGCTTAGTTTATTTTTTTCAAGACCTTTACGTGTTTTAAAAATAAATAATTTTCTTCTGCAGGGAGGCAGGGCCAAAGAGTAGGAACAATTGCCCTGTTTCAGTTAAGGCCTGAGACTATAGCACCAAATACCCCATACCCCCTTCCCAGCCTGTCCCGCATTGCACTTCTGCCTTCTGACTCCATTCAGCCAGAAGTTACAGTCTCCTCAAACTTTGGCTGCTGTTCCTTGCTTTTGCTGTTACACCTGCACTACTCTCTTTCCACAGGAAATGCTCCCCAGCTCACTTCCTACCCACACGTCAGTGTCTGGCTCCTGCAGCTCCTCCTTCACCAAGCCTGCTTCGTGCTCCAGTTCTTGCGTGCTATCCTTAGTACTTTGAACTTTCCCATGTACTTATCTCATTGTTCCTTGCAACGTTGTGAGTGTTTTTTCAGATTCTACCATGTTACAAGCTTTTTGAGACTGACTCTGTCTTGACCATTTGCATTAAGACCCACAATATCAAGAACAGCACTTTGTAGGGCCTTAGTAAGTACTCATTCAATTGGATTAATATAAAGATAAATTCATGTTACCTGGAGGTAACTACTTGACTTCCAGACTCAAAAAATTAAAAATGTTGGTTTATTTAAATTTTGAGGAGGGGATGAAAAATTTAATTTACAATTTCTCTGAAGCAGGAGGCTCCTCCCTGCTTTACAAAGGCTTGGGAGACCTTTCTCAGACACTAAGGTATTCCTCCCTCCTATTTCCTGACATATAGGCAAAACATTGCAGCCTCCTTCTTCTTGGCCCCCCACTCCCTCCCTGCAAAGTCACTGTGCAGCAGGAACTGGAGCTGGGGAGTTGGGACGTGAGGTTTGCAGAAAAAGAAATCAGGGATGCCTCCAAGATTTTTTTTTTTTTCCTGAATAACTGGAAGGCTGGAGTTGCCTTAACCCAAATTGGGGAACATTACAGGCTCTATGTACGTGGAATCCGCACATGGAGAACAGTCATTACTCTTGGGTTTCAATATGATAGCCTGATGCCATTGTGGAGACTCTCCTAACAGATGTAGACAAAGGTGACTTCGGTTTCTCAGGGCACCCTATTCCCTGAACATACTAGAGAAAACCTAAAAAATCCATGCCCCTTCTCCTATGGGTAAACACTTCATTCTGCTTTAATTGTACAGTGTTTACTAATTCTGTGGTGGTTTTCCATTGCATTTGGTCAACCCTACCTTTCTTATGATTTTCTGACACTTGGAACTATCCTTCATGGTTTTAATTCAGAAGATGTCCTGTCTTTTAAGGTAAGATCTAGTTTAACTCTCAGAAAGTAACCATGCAGCATTTCCAAATTCTTGGAGAGTTCCTTAATATCAACACCTCCCACTGTCCCTGATGTCACTCAAATTGAAGAAGCTACTTTTATGTCTCTATTCTGCTGCGTTGCAAGGCTATGATTGGGTGAGAAAGTTCTAATTCTATTGATGTCCAATCAAGGAATGGTCTGGAATAGGAGCAGCCTAACAGGGAGAAAAGGAGATAGAAGTGTTCATGTAAATAGCAACTTACTGTGGATGTTATGTTTCTCCTTAACATGATCTTTGAAATTGAAATATAACTCTTCTTCCACTTTAAAATTCTTTCTGCCAAAATTCGTTTTCTAATATATACAAGCCTACATCCTATTTTTACTCAGAGAGACAGATGGTTGAAACTTACTGTAGCTAGATTTTATTTTTTTTAAGTTTCAAATGGGGGAAAAATACACGTAGTATCAGACAGGTTTAAGCCTTTTAGGACGGGTGAGAAATCTGTTCCGAATGCTGTCTCATACCATGGAGTTATTCATTCATGTACAGAATGCTATGTGCTAAGCCAGAGTGGGGTATTTACAGCCAAGCTATTCAGATGGATATTTGCTTTCAAAAAGAAATATAAAGGTTGTGCTGATGGGACAAGTAACCAATACCCAAATCCTAGAGTAACATTCAGCAATTGTGCTGACAAGATTTGCAGGAAACATGCTATATAGGACCCTGCATTTCTCCAGTATTGGTTTTCTACACTACTATGGGCCTATCAGAGTAGCTGGAAAAGTGTCTTCATCTTTTTAAGTGCATGTACCTCAAAGTGTTTGTGACTTGATGTATTCAGGGATAGAGTTCATGTTTTCTTACTGAAGTTCACTGAAAGATTTAAACCAATAGAGTTGAGATTGCTTTGCTCACTCTTTGGTGGATTTTCCCATCTACAAATGCATTACACATTACATCTGGACCCAGATAGTAATCTCTTGGCCCTTGGAATAGTCAGAGCCTGGTCAGCTTTCTCTGTTCACTCTGACATCCTGCACAAATGTCATGAACTGTGGATGTCAGGACATGCAAATGATTGGTTGAAAAAGAACAAAAGTGGAGGTAAAATTTAGAACTTAAAACTTGGAGGGGTGTGGGACACAGAGGGAAGTGCTCCAAGAGTTGTGTGCATGTGTAATTCTGTCACTCTATACCCCAATATGATGTATAATTACAATGCACCAAATTTAAAAAAAATGACAGAGCCTCATAGATTGCAAACTTCTAACCTCAGCTAACAATAATAAATATTATGTGTATATTTCAATGAATGTGTCTGTGTGCGTCCTTGAGTTCTATGAAAGTGTTTGCCCTTACCATGTACACTACCTTCTAATTGTTTTAACCTCTTACATAACAAAAATTGCTGCCTGTGACCACTAATTTGGTTTTATTACTCACCAGTGAATTGCAAAATACATGTTTTAAAAGGTTGATGAAGTATGTGTTGTATAATATTAATAAATTGCCTGGTCTTGTACTTGCTTAAATGTTTCCAAGTTTCCTTCCTGCCTGCAGAGAGGTTCAGACCCCTTGGAAGCATGGCACAGTAGACCTTTGGCAGTAGATGAACCAAGTTATCCAGACTTGCTTGAGACTGTCCTGGTTTTGGCACTGAAAGGACATCATCCTTGTTACTACCTCATTTCTGTGCAAATTTGGGGTGGTTGGTCATTCAACCTCAGGGAGCTGATCTTTGATTCCATTTCCATTCCTCATCTTCTTTCACCCCTTCTTTTGTACTCAGGGTTGCACCCATATCAAATGACGGCACCCATATACTTCTCTTCCCTATCTCTCTACCTTTGTCCCTGCTTCCTCCTCTGCCCAGGATGCAGTACTTACCTCCCTTCTGAGGTCTAGTCCTCTCCTGTGTTGGATTAATTCTCCTACTCAATGGAGCTTTGTCTCAGGACCTCTGTGAACAAAGCAGTAAACATGGACACCACTGATTTATGAGATCTTTAGTAGCTCTTGTGTTTTTCTCAGCTGTCATATTTGTCACTTGTAGAACAAGCATAGGGAGGAAAACTGCTGGCATAAATTGGTGCCTGCAGCAGAGACAGAATATAAGGGGAGTGGAGTAAATCCATAAAGATGCTAGGACTGGGGTTTGAGTGGGAGATAGAAAAGCATATTTCAGTAATATGTGGTAGTTAAGAGCAGGTGCTACAGACAGTTGAGTTGATCCTGACTTCACTTGCCTACGTTGTTTGCTTTGGGTGCTTGGTCTACATGTCACTTTTCTACTTGTGCTTCTCCTCCATCATATCTTCAGTAGAAATCAGTGGAACTCAAATCAAGTAGGCTTAATTTTAAGTTTATAAGTATTTTATAGATGATTTGGGAGGGCATTGAATTAAGTAGGTTTAAGATGTGAAGATTTTTTTGTATGTGTGGGTATGTGGTACTAGAGACTGAACCCAGTAGTGTTCCATCTCTGAGCTACACCTCCCAGCCCTATTTTGTTTTGTGGTAGTAGGGACTAAACCCAGGGGCATTCTGCCTCTGAGCTATACCCCCAGCCCTGTTTTATTTTTATTTTTGAAATAGGGTTTTGCTAAGTTGATGAGGCTGGCCTCAAACCTGCAATTCTCCTGTTTAAACCTCCCAAGTTCTGGGATTACAGGTATGTGCCACCATGCCCAGCTAAGATGTGGAGATATCTTAATAACTTCTATTTTTAGGAGATTAAAATAAATTGACTTTCTGTGAACATATATATTGCTAGCTTACATTAGGAAAATCTAGTTTTATTTTATTTTTAAAACACTAAAGGTTTTCCTTAACTAATTTTTACTAATGTATCTTGATATGATAGTTTATTAATGATAGTTTTGATTTTTGCTCAACTGTGAGCTACAAGGACATCCTTGCAGCTTAAATGTATTTGCATCCTCTACCAGGACAGAGTGTTCACTATAGTCAAGCCTGCTGGCCATGATGTCTTGACTTAACTTTGTTGTACAGAAAAATCTAGCCCCTTTACACAGACAGCAGACAATGGACTCTGAATCAAAGATAAAGCTAGTGGTATCTAGAGATTTGCTTGTTATCAGTTATTTTAAAAATTAGTCCCTCAGGTTACCTCGGAATAGTTTATTTTTAGATATGTTCATTTATCATCTTAGCAACTCAGAGAAAACAGCTCCAAGAGTGACAGAGGGCTCTGTTCTAGAGCACAGATTATTTTGTGCATCAATTTTGAAGGAAAAAAACTCAAGTATCAGCATAATAATTTATCCTCAAGGCATCCAGGACAGTAAGTTTTAAATTGCTGAATTTGTGCTTAAAATAATAGAGACTGCCAATTACAAATTGAATGGATTTTTCTAAATAGTCCTTTTAGAGTCAGAAAACAGAGATTAAAATGCAAATCAGGCAGGAAAAATTATATCAATGGATTTATAATGGTAGTGATTAGTAAAAGATTGTTTAACGGATGAGGTGATGCTAGGAGTGGGTGTTTGTTGCACATTTGTACTGATGGATGAGAAAATGAATTTACTCTACCATGAAGATGAATATTTGTTGCATAATAAGGAAGAATTACTTGCAGTTTGGTCATTCAAAAGCATAGTTCACTAAAGCAATTCTGAGCAAAAAGTAATGCTGGAGGCATCACAATACCTAATTCCAAATTATACTACAGAACCATCATAAAAAACAAATACACAAATAAATAGCATGGTGCTCACATAAAAACAGAAATAATAAAGACCAGTGGTATAGAGTAGAAGACACAGAGACAACCCACATGGCTGTAGTCATCTGATTCTTAACAAGTTGCCAAAAACATATGTTGGAGAAAAGACAGACTCTTCAACAAATGGGAAAACTGGATATCCTTATGTAAAAGAATGAAATAGGTCCCTATCTCTCACTCTTTACAAAAGTAAACTCCTGATCAAAGGCCTAGATATAAGACCAGAAACTTTACAACTGTTAGAAGAATGCATGGACAATGATTTCCTGAATGGGACTCCCATAGCTCAGGAAATAAGAGCAAGAATCAATAAGTAGGATGACATTAAACTTAAAAAGCATCTTCCCAGCAAAAGAAACAAGAGTTTGAAGAGACAACCTATAGACTGGGAGAAAGTCTTTGCCAGCCACTCTTCTAATAGAGGCTAATATCCAGAATATATAAAGAACTAAAATAAATAAATAAATAAATACATACATACAAAAACCTTAACATCAAAAAAGTATTTATTGAATAACCCATTCAATAAATGGGTAGATGAACTGAACAGACACTTCTCAAAAGAACAAATACAAATAGCCAACAATTATATGAAAAAATATTCAACCTCTTTAGCCATTAGGGAAACGTAAATCAAAAGTACTTTGAGATTCCTTCTAATTCCAATCAGAATGGCAATCTTCAAGAACAAATAACAATAAATGTTGGTGAGGATTAGGAATAGTAGAAACTCTTATATATGGTTGGAATGTAAAGTAGTATAGCCACTATGGAAACCAGTGTGGAGGTTCCTCAAAAAAATGAAAAATAGAACTACCATATGATCTAACTATACCGCTCCTTAGTGTTTATCTGAAAGAATCAAAGTCAGCATACTTTAGAGATATATGATTATTCATGTTTATCACAGTTCAAGTCACAATAGCCAAGTTATGGAACCAGCCTAGGTGTCCATCAACAGATGATTGGATAAAGAAAATGTGTGTGTGTGTGTGTGTGTGTGTGTGTGTGTGTGTGTGTGTTATTGGGTTTTATTCAGCCATAAAGAAGAACAAAATCATGCTATTTGCAGGAAAATGGATGATACTGGAGAGCATCATGTTAAGCAAAATTAACCAGACTCAGAAAGACAAATATTATATGTTTTTTTTCTCATATGTGGATGCTAGAAGAAAACATTAAAAAAAGGATGTCATGAAAGTAGAAGTGAGACCATTGGGGTAGAGGAAGGAAACTAGGGGAGGGAGGAGAAATGGGTAAAGGGAGAAATTGATGAAGTTATGTTATATGCATATATAAATGTGCCACAATGAGACCCACCATTCTGTATAATTAATATACATCAATAAAAATATTTTAAAGACAAGTAGTGTAACAAGTTTAAAAAACACTCAAGAATAGTTTGAAGATTTCTAACATATAGACATGGTAATATTTGAGGAGATGGAAATGTTCACTACCCTGATTTAATCATTACACATTGTGTACATATATCACATTATAATACTGTATCCCATAAATAAGTATAAGTAGTATGTTGATTAAAAATAAAAATTAAAAAGCATAGTGTATTAACCCAATTTATTGATTTTTAGAAAATTACCAAAAGTTTAGTGAAAATACAATTTTCCATTTGTATCTAATGGTTGTTAAGCAGTTCAGGAGATATTTACTGAGTACTCAGTGCTAGGAATTAGAGGTACAAAGATAAATAGATAAAGAATAAATATATAAATGATAAATAGATAAAGATACCTTTAAATAGATAAAGGACCTTCTTTAGAAGAGAAAATAGCATCCATAGAATAGAGCCATTACTGGGGTTCTTGTTGCAGCAGAACTTTACATTGTGTACTCTTCGAGCATCAGCGAGAGGTGCTTGGCCCATGCTTCTGATGGAGTTTAAAACACACTACCCCAAAATATGGCACCTTAGAATATTAAATATTTTAAGCTGAAGGAATTTGAGAAACAGCACTGGCATGAAAGTGACCTCCCTTGCCCTTCTTCACTAAAGCATGCCAGGTCATAAGATCCTTATGAAAGAGGCACTCCCTACCCCATACCCAGAGAGGGAAGGAGTATCCTTATCTCTGAAGACATAGGGCCATAGAGAGGAATCCGAACTAACAGACCCTGCTAAGTTTCCCCCTATTTACTACTCTTCTAGCTCTGTCATATTTTCTCATGACTCCAATTCTTCATCAAAACCAACTATACAAACATTCAGACTGAACTGTTTCTTCGAGTCTTTATTTCCTTACGAAGGTTCTCATGCCATGTCAAACATATCCAACTGTATGATTTTCTTTTGTTAATCTGTCATTCATTATAGGGGCCCCAGACAATGAACCTAAGTTGGGTATAAGGGGAGCACATACTTTCTCCCCTACACTGGATGCCCTAGGAAGGCCATCGGGAGGGATGTGGCTGAGCTGAGACAGAAAGATGAATAGGAATCATCAGGTAATGAGTGGTAAAGAAGAACATTTCCAGAATTTGCAAAGTTACGAAGGTAGGAAATAGCTTGGTATATGCCAGTGAAATGTGAACTAGGGAATGGAAAGATCTAGAAATTGAGAGATAGGAAATAAAAAATTTTAGATGCCATTATACAGAGTTGAGCTACATGTTGTAACTAAATGGGAGTCATAGATATG
>PVLC010004829.1:71518-81790 GCA_004027655.1 Graphiurus murinus | reverse complement strand
AGCCGGGCGTGGTGGCGCACGCTTGTAATCCCAGCATTCGGGAGGCTGAGACCGGAGGATCCGGGTTCGCGGCCAGCCTCAGCTAACTAGTGAGGCCCTCTGCAACTTAGTGAGACTCGGTTTCAAAATAAAGAATAAAAAATAGGGCTGGGGGTATAGCTCGGAGGTAGAACGCCCCTGAGTTCAACCCCCAGTGCCGCAAAAAAAAAAAAAAAAAAAAAAAAAAGTTGGTTTTCAGAAAACTCACACTCCCAATATGGCTAACTAGGATCTGTTTCTACCCATAGAACAATTCTGACTCCAAATGTGGGGGTTTCCTCACACCAACTAGTTCTCAACTCTCCATATGCTACCTGAGTGTCCTACAGTTCAGTCCTGGCACGAACTACCTGGAGTAAGCATCAGATCCCACAAGTTAAGGCTCAGTATCATAAGTTGGACCCCCTTCAGATGCATTTGCAAGTCCTGAGTACTTCTGACCCACCAGCTGGGAACCAGACCCCTCCTTGGGTTCAGTAGTTTGTTACAACAGCTCACAGAACACAGGAGAACACCTCACTTACATTTGCTGGTTTGTCATAAAGGATATTATAAAATGAACAGTTGGATGTAGAAGTCCACAGGGCGCGGTTCAGGAGGATCCAGAGCCCAGGAGCCTCTGTGCTATGAAGCTAGTGTGTGTGGCTTCCAGCCACATGGAAGTTCTCCGCCCAGAAGTTCTCCAAGCCTTGTCATCTGGGGAGTTGTATGTAGGCTTCCTCGCACAGGCATGATACATGTATTAATTCAACTTCTAGCTCCTCTCCCCTCTCCGAAGGTTAGGGCAGGTGGAACTGAGAGTCTGTGGTTTCCAATCAAGGCTTAGTCTTCCTGGCAGCCAGCTGCTATCCTGAAGCTGTCTAGGATCCCGCGAAGAGTTGCCTCATTAGAACAAAAGAGGCAAGTGCTGTACCACTGAGCGACACCCCAGCCCTTTTTATTTTTCATTTTGAGATTGTCTTAGTCAGTTGCCCAGGCTGGCCTCACACTTGTGATCTTCTGCCTCAGCCTCCCAAGTAACTAGGTTTTCAGGCATTAAATATATTTCTTGTATAATGCTACACAGGTAAAAACAAAACAAAACAAAAAAACATGTTAAAGAACTTATTTTACTATTATGATATGAAGGAACCAGGCAGAATTATAGCTGG
Organism: Graphiurus murinus; assembly: GCA_004027655.1. Taxonomy (NCBI): domain Eukaryota; kingdom Metazoa; phylum Chordata; class Mammalia; order Rodentia; family Gliridae; genus Graphiurus; species Graphiurus murinus. Next base: position 80,600 of record PVLC010004829.1, on the reverse strand, counting down.
TTACAAGGGAAAAAAATCAAAACAATTCAAATTTGTATGGAGGTAAGAGTGTTAAGATGAATTGCAAATAGAGATAAAACTGGTGTTTCCACTGAAGGGCAAGCCAAGTATATTTCTACCAGGATTTACATATCAGTAAATATGTAAATATCAGTTACCTACAGTTTACAAATAGTTACAGAATGGCTCCAGGCCAATGAAGAGGCTAGGACTTGACAAACCGGCAAGCTGTGCTGTAGACAGTACATACTTTCTTCATTTTCTTTTCTGCGGAACCCAGAACCCAGCTGACCCTCCATTTGCGCTTTGTCTACCACATTTTGTTTTTGGCACATGGAGACACACATGTTTCAGAGCATGGAGCAGAGGAAGCCCTTAAATGTGAACGTACCCCACCATCTTGGGCAGAAATTGCATCTTTAATAACAATGATGTTAAACCTAAAATATGAGATCTCGAAGCCAGCTTAAGTCTCGTTAGTTGGCCCCAATGTGTTATCATTATACATGTTTCTAATGCCCATGTTATCCTAAAATGAGTGACAGACCAATCTCCAAAGCAAAGAGTTTATTTGGGAGTGGCAGGGGATTGCAACCCAGGATATATGTTGATGCAGACCATAGGCACATCCAAGGGAGTGGGGCAAAGGAAGCCTTTCAGAGAAAAGGAGAAATCCACATAAGCCCTTTTGAAGCAAAGACCTTCTGTTCCCTGCCCTTGTTGCAGGAGTTGGCATCAGTCAGCTCGTTGATGGAGACAGCCATTGTCAGGCTGATGTCCTTGTGCAAGTGGCTCTTCTGGGACACTGCAGTTTTGCAGTTTTGCATGCCTCACAGGCATGGCTGAGTGAGGGCCTCCTGGCTCCATCTGATTTGGGGTTGACACAAATTACTTCGTTTGGTGCTGACCACTTTCATACTTGCCTCCCTTTCACTTTGAAGCTCAACGAGATCTCATCTATGTTCATATTTTCCTCCCCATCTTCTTCTATTGGCAGCCCTGCTTTTTTTTTTTTTTTCCACTGTCAACCTCATTCTTTTTTCCTACCACCCTTTGCTTCCTGAACTCTACTCTGCCTGTCAATGATCACAGCAGCTGCTATATCTTTTTTTTTTTTTTTTTTTAATGTACTGGAGATTGAGCCCAGGGGCATTCTGCCTCTGAGCTACACCCCCAGCCCTGTTTTTATTTTTAAAACAGTCTCACTAAGTTGCAAAGGGCCTCACTAAGTTGCTGCGGCTAGCCGCAAACCTGTCATCCTCCTGTCTCAGCCTCCCAAGTACTCAGATTACAGGTGTGTGCCACCATGCCCACCTGCAGCTGGTATATCTGGAAGCTGAGATCCCAACCTCATTCTGACTGCAAAGTCCACACTCCTTCCAACAGACCACCACTGCCCTCCAAGAAAACCTGAAGGATAAAATGGTATTGAAGCTGGATCTGGAAAATGACAGGATTCTGTTAGGCTGATTAAATAAAGTCACTAATGCTATGCCAGTGACAAGTGGTTCATTTGGCCGGCCAAGTTCCTGCTGTGAGGACATGGTCAGAGAGAAAGCGGTGGAGGCGATGGGCCCGTGCTGCACCTGCTGGCCTCCTCGGCTGTACCCAGTGCTTCCTTAGCACTTTGTTTGGCTTAATCTTCATCAGCTCTGAAGGATACTGTTATTCCCATTGCTATAATCTGAATCTTTGCCCTCCGCCAAATTCATACACTGAAACCTAATCACAAACGTGATGGTTTTGCGTGAGGTGAGGCCTTTGGACATTGATTGGGTCATGAAGTCCTTAGAAAAGAGTTGCAGAGAGCTGCCTCATGCCTTCCACCATGGAAAGACACAGAAGGCTCCCTCTGTGAACCAGAAGAAGGGCCCTCGCCAGACACTGAGTCTGCCAGTCCCTTCCCTTCCCCGCCTCCAGAAGAGTAAGAAATAAATTTCTGCTGTGTCTAAGCCCCCAGCTTATGGTATCTTATTACCGCACCCTGAATAAACTAAGACTTGAGGAACCAGAAGCACAGAGCAGTCACATGACTTATCTGTGATGTCTCAGCTGTTGGGTGGCTGAGGGGAGTTTAGAACCTGCCATATGACTTCTAGCATCACAGTTCTTTCTACTGTATTTATATAAGCTGCTGAGGGAAAGAGGTTCCAAACAGGGCTGTGCAATGATTAGAATTGTACTTAGGAAAGATAGGAGATAGGAGAAGCTGAGCCATCTTTTGCTGTAATATCTGAATACTACTTAAAGGGAGCAACCCTTGACCAGGGACTCAAATTTGGAATTCAAAATGATTCAATGTAAAAATTTAGCATAGTGCCCTGAAGGGTATGGGGGGAGTCTACTAGAGCCCAGCTACTCAAGCTGTGGTCCTCACACTTAAAACTGAAGTATAGCCTTGGAGTAAGAAATGCAGATTTTCACACCCCTACCTCAGACCTATTAGATTTAAAAAATAAAAAAACTGAGACTGTGATCCAGGAAACTATTTTAACAAGCCATCCAAGTGATTCCTAGACTTAGAACAGCTTGGGAAACTACCTTCTTACAGTATTATCAGGTGAGTTCCTTTTAAAATGACTTCCTCAATTGTAGATGAGAAACATTATTAGCACACAGAATCAAGAGTACTGTTGTGATCAAGAATTAGATCACTGCCATCCTGGAGGCTGGCTCACAACTGTCTGTAGCATTATACAGACTCTAGTTTAGAATTTACTCATGCAAAGGTGGTTACGTATAGAAACAAGTCTGAAAAGATACACCAAACTGCTAACTATAGCAGTTACCTCTGGAGAAGGCTATGGGATTGTGGAGAATTAAATGGAGGAGCTTTTACCCCCTGTATTTCTGTATTTGACTTTTATACTTGCAGAATCATCATCATCATCATCATCATCATCATCATCATCATCATCATCATTATTTTGGTACTTGGAATTGAGCCCAGGGGCATTCTGCCTCTGAGCCACACACCAGCCCTTTTTACTTTCGAGACAGGGTCTCACTAAGTTGCTGAGGCTGGCCTTGGAACTGAGATCTTTCTGTCTCCACTTCTGGAATTTGGTTTGCATCACTGCACCTAGCTTCTTAATGTATGTATGTATGTATGTATTTATTTATTTATTTTTGCGGCACTGGGGATTGAACCAAGGAGCATTCTACCTCTAAGCTACACCCCCAGACCTATTTTTTATTCTTTATTTTGAAACAGGGTCTTACTAAGTTATGGAGGGCCTCACTAAGTAGCTGAAGCTGGCCATGAACCTGCAATCCTCCTGTCTCAGCCTCCTTAGTTTAGTACTGGGATTACAAGCGTGCACCACCACACCTTGCATGTTTTTATATTTTAAACATAGAAAATTGATTCTGATGTTTCAATAGATATATTTTTCTGTTTCATTTGGTTTCACTAAAAATAATAGACAAGCATTGTAATATTAATTACTCAAACTTGGAGAACTCATATGCATATTTATTTATTGAGAGCTACATCTATTTTAAGAGGTAATCAGAATTTTTCTTTTTCATCTTGGTAGTGAGTTATAATTTTAGAAATAAAATTCAAATGAACAGCCTTAATGTGACAGATGATGTTTTGCTGAAGATAATTGCTTATAATGTGTTTAATACTAGAAATATGTATCTGCTGATTCATATACTGATGAGACTGACTCAGTGCATTATCTTTTTATACCTTTTGACCGCTGATTTGTTATCTTAACTTAATAATGTACCCTCAAATCTTGAAAACTTGAAAAATACAACCTCTAAAAGAATTGTTCACTACATAATTGCAAACTTATTGCTTATAAACTATTAGAAAGTGATGCATTTAAAAATCTGAAGTGATATGAAACAGCCACCATCTTGTAACTGCAACTAATTCTTTTTTTTTTTTTTTTGCAGTACTGGGGATTGAACTCAGGGGTGTTCTACCTTCGAGCAATACCCCCAGCCCTTTTTTTTTATTCTTTATTTTTGAAACAGGGTCTCACTAACTTGTGGAGTGCCTCACTAGGTAGGTGAGGCTGGCTGCAAACCTGGATCCTCCGGTCTCAGCCTCCCAAGCTGGGATTACAAGCATGCGCCACCATGCCCGGCTTGCAACTGATTCTTCCAGCACAAATTCTTTGAGTTGCAGAGACCTGTAAATCAAATTTTCAGTGTACCATGATGTCCTCTGAACTTCATTAAGCACCAAATGCAATTGTAAACACAAAACCAAAGGAGACTCTAAGAATAGGTACCATAGTAAGTTGGTCATTCAAATGCTATAGACTCAGCAGTGCTATTCAATACAACTTTTTGTGATGATGGGAATGCGCTCTCTCTCTCCCCCCTGCTTCCCTCCCCCCTCTCTCCCTCCTCTCTCCTCTCTCTCTCATTAGACCCAGGAGCATTTTACCTCTCTGCCCCCCGCCACCACTTTTTATTTTTTACTCTGAAACAGAGTCTAAATTGCTGAGGATCTCACTAAGTTGCTAAAGCTGGCCTTGAACCTTCAATCCTCCTATTTCAGCCTCTCAAGTATTGGGATTACAGGTGTGTGCTACCATTCCCCATAGAAATGTTCTGTTTCTGTGCTAATAGGAGAGCCATAAGTATGCAGAGCTATTGAGCACTTGATACATGACAAAAGTTTTTGAGGGACTGAGTTTTATGTTAACTTTAATTTTGTTAGGCATGATGGTATACACCTGTAATCCCAGTACTTGGGAGGCTGAGAACCGGAGGATCTCTGATTCGAGGCCAGCCTCAGCAGCTTAATGAGACCCTGTCTCAAAATAAAGAATAAAAAACAAAGCTGACAGTATAGCTCAGAGGTAGAATGCCCCTGGGTTCAATCCTCAGTACCAAAAAAAAAAAAAAAAAAGCCACATATCATGACCAGTGGCTACAATATTGGACAGCCAGATCTATAGAATTTCTTAAGGATCTTGTTGAAATGTAGGCTCTAATTTCTTTAATCTAGACTGAATCTGAGATTCTACTCTTCCAGTCAGCCCCAAGGGCAGGCCGATGCTTCTAGTCTGGGACCAAATTTTGAGAAGTATCTAGAATATATACTTGTATTTATTTATTTAGATTATCATCTTAAAACTGAATTTAAAAATTCTCACAGAACTCTAGAATTTTCAGGGGTCCTCACACCCCAATTTGAGAACCCTGTCCAAGTGTGTTACTGCTACTGCATGTACAATTGCAGGCCAGCATGTAGCCAGAAAGGTGTAGCAAGGTTAGCTTTCATTACCATAATAAGTAAAATAAACTTATCAAAGGAAAAGGTCTGTTTGGCTCACAGTTTGAAGGGCTTCAGCCGGTGGTTGGTTGCCCTCTTTACTTCAGGGCCTCATGGCCGGAGCCTATGAGGGGGCCAGAGCTGCTCACCTTAATGCCAGGCATGGTGGCGCATGCCTGTAATCCCAATACCTGGGAGTCTGAGACAGGAGGATCACAGGTTCAAGAACAGCCTCAGCAAGTAGTGAGACTCTCATCATCTTAGTGAGACCCTGTTTCAAAAAATAAAAATAAAATTAGGGCTGGGGGTGTAGCTTAGAGGTAGAATGTCCCTAGGTTCAATCCCCAGTACCCCCCCCCCACACACACACACACAAAAGCTGCTCACCTTATGGGCAGGATTTTGAAAAAAAAAAGAGCTGGGTAGGTATGGTGCATGCCTGTAATCCTAGTACTTAGGCTGAGACAGGAGGATCACAGGTTTGAGGCCAGCCCCAGCAACTTAGTGAGACTCTGTTTTTCGTGAGACTCTGTTTCTAAATAAAGATAAAAAGGGCTGGGGGTGTAGCTTAGAGGTAGAATGCCCCTGGGTTCAGCTTCCAGTACCAAAAAAACAAAACAAAACAAAACCAATACCACTGTTTGTTACAGGTTTGGTGTGTGAAGCTGTGTGAACTTCTGAAGGGCTGCCCATCGCACCTGTACAGCACAGTGGCGCCACCTGATGGTAAGCTTTCCCATTGCGTGGGTTCCTGTACCAGTTGACTTCCCTTCTTCCAAATCAGGGAGAACTGGGTGGTGTGCACAAAATAGACTTTTCCTGCACCCTGCCCAGGCATCTCCTCATTGTGTTCAGTTTTTTTTTTTCCTGTTCCCATATCTCCAGAGATGTCTTTTGACAAACTGCCACCCCAGTAATCAGAGGAATGAGAAAGTTTGTTTCTTTCTCTCTCTCTCTCTCTTTTTTTTTTTTTTTTTTTTTTTAATCCCGGTACTGGTAATTGGTCCCAGGGGCATTCAACCTCTGAGCTACACTCCCAGGCCTATTTTTTATTCTTTATTTTTGAAACAGGGACTCACTAAGTAACTGAGGCTGGCCGTGAACCCAGATCCTCCTGTCTCAGCCTCCCATGTACTGGGATTATAAGCATGCACCACCACTCCCAGCTGAAAAACTTTCTGCCCTTGAAAGCTCATTTTCTGCAGTACTGCGGATTGAACCCAGGGGCCTTCTACCTCTAAGCTACATCTCCAGCCCTATTTTATTTTTTATTTTGAAACAGGGTCTCACTAAGTTGCAGAGGGCCTCGCTGAGTTACTGATACTGGCCATGAACCTGCAATCCTCCTGTCTCAGCCTCCCAAGTATGGGGATTATAGGTGTGCACCTGGCTAGAACGGCAGTCTTTACCTGTAAGACATTAAGCAGAGAATTACAGTGTGGTACAAACTACAGTAAAATGGTATGGAATGGCAGAACCTGTGTAAACTGTGGTACAGTGAAGGACTATACAAGCAATGGGAATTCAGAGACTGTGTGTGTTGCTGGGGATGGAACCCAGGGCCTCATGCATGCTAGACAAGTGCTCTACCACTAAGTTGTACCCCTTCCCAAATTGAGGTTTATGAATTCCATGTCTAAGATTTCCTTTTAGAATGCATGTAAAGGTTTTTTTAAAGTGTATTTTACCTATTCCTCTGTTGCCATCTTTTTCTTCTTAACAGAAATAACAGTTAATTATAGACATGGCCTTCCCTTGGTGACACTTACTTTGCCATCCAGAAAAGAGCGCTGTCAGTTTGTAGTCAAACCGCTGTTGTCAACCGTGGCCTCATTCCTTCAGGACCTACAGAACGAAGACAAAGGCATCAAAGCAGCCGCCGTGCTCAGCCCAGGTAGACGCCAGTGTGTTCTGCAACTGTGTCCCCAGGCTGCTTTTCCTCTTCTTCTACCTTGTTTTGGTTCTTTACTTTTTCTAGAAAGAATTCCAGTCTTTAATTCATTATGTGTTAAGTGACTGGCCTTTACTGAGCCCTTCATTTTTAACGCATCAATACTATTTAATAAATAATGTCATTGGATAAAAAATTAGTTAAATAAATTGAATGTAAGTTTTAGTTGCTTATTTCATAAACTTAGCCTATTTTTTTCTCTTGAAAAATTTTTAGTAGAACTGGCATTACTGTCTCATTTTTAGGAAAATTTGAATAATTAGGAAATGAAATGTAGTTTTAATTATTAAACTAGTCCATGAATAATTAAAATATATAAATAGTACCTTCATCTTTGTTAGAAAGCAATTACAGTATAATATGTCTTTGATAGAATTCATTCTGATAAGGTACAAATATATAGCCGGACATGGTGGCGGACGCTTGTAATCCCAGCATTCGGGAGGCTGAGACCAGAGGAGATCCGGGTTCGCGGCCAGCCTCAGCTACCTAGTGAGGCACTCCGCAACTTAGTGAGACTTGGTTTCAAAAGAAAGGTACAAATATATATTTTGGGGGATTTTGTTTTTGTTTTTTGTGGTACTGGGGATTGAATCCAGGGGTATTTTACCACTAAGTTACACACCCAGGTCTTTTAGAAAAATTTTTATTTTGTTTGTTTGTTTTTGTGGTGCTGGAGGTTGAATTCAGGAGCATTCTACCTCCAAGCAACACCCTTAGCCCTATTTTTTTTTTTTTATTTTGAAACAGGGTCTCACTAAATTGCAGAGGGCCTCACTAAATTGCTGAGGCTGGCCTCAAATCTGTGATCCACCTGTCTCAGCCTCCCAAATATTGGAATTACAATTGTATGTCACCACACCCAGCTGAAAATTTTTTATTTTGAAATAGAGTCTCACTAAGTTTCTGTGTCCTGGCCTTGAACCTATGATCCTCTTGTTTCATCCTCCCAAGTACTGGGATTACAAGCCTGTGACTCCCTGCTCCCCCCACTACGAAGTGTGTGTGTGTGTGTGTGTGTGTGTGTGTGTGTGTGTGTGTGTGTGGTATATTTGGTTGGGCAGGTACTGGGGATTGAACCTAGGGGTGTTTTGCCTCCAAGCTATACCCCCAGCCCTTTTTATATTTTATTTATTTTGAAATATAGTCTTATTAGATTGCTGAAGGCCTTACTAAGTTGCTGAGGCTGGTCTCCAACCTGCAATCCTCCTGTCTCAGCCTCCCAAGTACTGGGATTATAGGCAGGTATCAGCACAACCTGCTTTATATGTAGATTTTAATACTAGCAGAGGTGGTTAATCATTTAGACATTTTAAATTTAGGATATGGTTTTTATGTTCTCATGATCTAAAATGACCTTAGGCCAGTTGCCCCTAAACTAGAATAAAGAATTATTTACTCTAGCCCAATAGATTTTTATCTCCAGAGGCTACAAATGTAGATAAATTAATAAAATTGTATCTATTGTTTTATAATAATGTTGTGGGATACCCAGTCCCACACGTGGGTCCTTGGCATCCGTGATAAAAAGAATTTTAACACGTGCCATTTAGGAACAAAAAGTAGGAATTTATTTAGGAAAATAATGGAAAGGGGAGAAAAACAGGTGAGCAGGCATCTTCCTGTCCTGATGCGCTTCCCAGGTCCCAAGAGAGCGAGGCATGGTTTACTCCTTTCCTTTATAGGTTTCTTAAGAGGGCTGGGCCCAGAAGAGGTCTGGACCTCCTCCTTCTTCAGGTATAGGTGGAAGGTGAGTAGGTGGTCCAAGCTGGGCCCACCTCTTTCTCAGGTTTCAAGATGGGCTTGGCTGTAAATTTCCAGTGTCCTGTTGCCCCTGGCTCTTAGGTGGGGGTAGGGCTTTCAGGGATTAGGATGTGGGGCTTCTTTAG
>PVLC010004829.1:59345-71418 GCA_004027655.1 Graphiurus murinus | reverse complement strand
ATAATAACTGCTACCTGGGCGTGGTGGTGCAAAACTGTAATCCCAGTACTTGGGAAGCTGAGACAGGAGGATCACAGGTTCATGGCCAGCCTCAGCAACTTAGTGAGGCCATCTGCAACTTAATGAGACCTTGTCTCAAAATAGAAGAATAAAATAAGGCTGGCAAAGTAGCGTGGCGTTAAAATGCCCCTGGGTCCATCCCCAGCAAACCCCCCCACCCCCGGACACACACGAGTAAAAATATAGAATAAAATAGAACTGGAGATGTAGCTCAGAGGTAGAACACCCGTGGGTTCAATCTCCAGTGTACCATACACACAGACACACACACAAAATAATAAAATAATAATAATAACTGTTTAGCATAAACTTATTTAAAAGTTAGTGATGGCATGACATGTAGCTCAGTGGTTGAGTGCTTACCCAGAATGTATAAGGTCCTAGTTAAATCCCAGTATTGCTGAAAAATAAATAAAAGATAAAAGCTAATGGTTATTGTTGCAGTTTTGAAAAGGAAAGTTTTATTTTTTTCCTAAGTTTTAGAACCAATTAAAGGATAGATACAGAAGTTAGAAAAATGGAGATTAAAGAATGTATTCATTCAACAAATATTTGTTGAACACCTAACTATTACCAGGCACTGTTCTAGATAAAAGCTCTTGTACTTATGGGGCTTACATTTTGGGAGGAGAAAGAAGCAAGATAAAGCAATAAATTATATATTAGACCATTTATATGGAGAAAGCAGAATGGGGGAGGGGTGGAGTGTGTGCGTGGGGGGCTCACTGACCTCTGACCTGAGGAGATGAGGATCCTCACGGGTGGGAAGGGAGTCCTGGAGAGAGAAGGCTCCCTGTGACTCCCAGCAGGGAGGTAGTGGAAGGAGGGACCCTTCTGAGAGGTGGGGAGGGCCAGGCTGGAAAGACTTGCTGTGTGTTGCTCTAAGGACTTCATTTAACCTGAAAGAAGGCTTTCTTCCTATTAAAACAAGATCAGAAGGTAAAATTTTTAGCCTCATGGCCAGATAGGCTTCCCAATACTTCATCCCTGAGCTAGACATTCCCCCAGGCATGGGGGCACTGGATGTCCTGGGGCCTTCCCTCCAGGGGCAAAGCCTGCATCCTGAGCTTCTGGGAACAGTAGATACGCATCAGAACTCAGATGATGTTGAACCTGAGCAGTGCTTGCTGGTGATAGGTTCTCAGTGTTTGTAAATGAGTGAAATAAGAGGTTAAAAAAAAAAAAAAAAAAAAGCCAGGCATGGTGATGCAGCCTGTGATCCTGGTATTTAGGATCCTAGTATGTTGAGGATTGCAAATTCCAGTCTAGCCTCAGCAATTTAATGAGACCCTGTTTCAAAATAAAAAGGGATGGGGATGTAGCTCACGAGTAGAATGTCCCTGGGTTCAATAATCCCCAATACCAAAAAAAAAAGAGAGGGAGAGAGGTAAAAATAATGATTGATGTGTACCCTGCCCTACTTTTTTCCAAAAAAGAAAAAAAAAATTTGAATACCTTTAAAAACAAAATGTACAAATTAAGACAGACTTTAAGAGGCTTAGAAACAAGGGGCACTTTGGACTGAGTGAAAAATACTTTATTGGAGATTTAAATGGATCCTTGCTCAAGAATACATGAAAAATTCAACACCGGATCATTAGCTCCTATAAAGTGTTTCCTGTCAATCTTTTGTCCTTCATACATGTATGTAAGGGATAATGTAGTATTTCATCTGAGAAACCATATTCAGTTGATTTCTTTTTATAGTAATATTAGAAGGAGCTTATTTGAAGACATTTAAATGTAAATTTTTATTATTTTTTTTTTCGGTACTAGGGATTGAACTCAGGGGTGTTCTACCTCCGAGCTATACTCCAGCCCTATTTTTTATTCTTTATTTTGAAACCCGAGTCTCACTAAGTTGCGGAGTGCCTCACTAGGTAGCTGAGGCTGGCCTCGAACCCAGATCCTCCGGTCTCAGCCTTCCAAATGCTGGGATTACAAGCGTGCGCCACCACACCTGGCAAATGTAAATTTTTAAATGACACTTGGAAAGTCAGATAAAACGATTGGAGTGTTGCTGTTCAGGCCTGAAAAGAATGGTCTGAGCTGGTCACCGTTTCACCCATTGTGTGGGTTGAATTATTTGGCAATTCTGGGGAAAATGATCTCACCCCAACTGATTAACAGAAACTCAAACAGTCAAATTCTAGGAACAGACCAGGTGCAGACTGGCTGCCTTCTGGAACAAAGGATCACAGAGCCAGAGAGAGGCAGGCAACCAGGTGCCTCTCCATTTCACCTGCGGGATTCCTGCCAGCACAAATATTGATGTAGCCGCAACACCTTCAGTTGAGTGTAGCCAAGCAGACCCTGGCCAGGAGAAAATACACCGTCAGCATTTTCCCAGACTTTGTGTCATGTAATCATGTGTGGATTGTTCTATAGGAAAATGATAGAGAAACCCCTCCCCTGCACAAGTTTTCTACTTACTGTTCAGTGAGTTTGCTTTCTTAACACCTGGATGACACTTAAGTTTAGTTGTAAAAAAAAAAACAAAAGTAGGCTTTAAGAGAAGCTGTGCAAAGCACATTGAGGTTAAAAATTTTCAAGAGATTTTTCTCTGAAATGTTCCTAGATGAAAGGAAAGGGGTTTATTAAGCTGTTACAGATGCTAGGCAGAAAAAAAAAATTGCTTCAGATCCTGAGACAAATTTCTACAACTACCTGCTGGGTCTAGGGCTGAGTATTTTTATAATGAAAATGTGGAGAAGGAAGCATAAGTTGTTTACATCAAGTGTACATTGTCTATAGAGAAGGGCAGGATAACCTGCAGTAGCCCTAGGTGGGCAGTAAAGATGGATTTAAGTCAGAGTTTCACTATATGTTCAGGAATATGACAGTCTTTTGTTGGTTTCACTTGCAGCTGTTAATTGATTGACTTCTTTTCCCCCTGGTACTGGGACTTGAACCCAGAGGCACTCTCTACCAGTGAGCCACATCCCCAGTCCCCCTTCTTAAAAAATTATTTTGAGACAAGATCTCACTATGTTGCTGAGACTTGCCTCGAATTTGCGATCCTTCTGCCTCAGTCCTCCCAGGTAGCTGGGATTAGAGACAGGAGTGCATCACTGCACCTGGTTTCAATTAACTTTATCTCTTACCCCTTCAATCCCCTGGCTTTTGTAATTAAATTTAGGACAGTTCAGAATTTTTTTTTATCACTAAGATGTTTTAAATTGCTATTAAAATCTCTCCTGCCTCTCTTCACCATCATAAACTAGATCACACAAATGCAAATTAATTTTTTTAGGTTTAATTAGATTCATTACTATCCCTGCCACTTCACGTCCTTGGCATTTTGCTTCTTTTCATTTTTTACAAACTAGAAAGGGAAGCAAGCCAGAGTGTGTGTTGGGGTGGGGGTTGGGGGTTAACTAACACAAATTAGTTACCTCTAGTAATTAAAAATAAGAGAAAGAAGTCAGGTGTGGTGATGTACACCTGTAATCCCAATACTTGGGAGGCTAAATTAGGAGAATTACAAGGATTAGAGACCAGCCTCAGCAATTTTAGCAAGAGTCTGTTAAAAAAAAAAAAAAAAAAAAAAAAAAAGAGCTGGGGGCATAGCTTAGAGGTAAAAGGCCCCTAAATTCAATCCCTAGTCCCTCTCCCCCCCCCCCCAAAGAAGCATAAGAGAAAGACAGACTTTTAGAAGGGTTTCTCCCTGTGTGTCTACTTATACCAGTCAGGGACTAGGTTGCAAGCAGCAAGAAAGGACTCTAAGCAGAGGAGTTTAGCAGCAAGCTCTCAGATTGGAAGTGACAGAAAACTGGGCTCTGATGAAGGAAGGAATGGGGAGAGAACAAGAGCAGAGAGCAGGTTACCCTGGGGACTGCTTGTGGACTCTGCAGCGAACACTAGAAAAGCCTGGTCCTGGTGTATGAGCACCTGCTGTAAGGTGCCACGAGACCAGAGAAAGGCAGAAGGTCCAGGATTGCACTGAGTACAGTTCTTGAAGGGGCTTACGTACAAGTATGTTTGGGTGGCAACAAAATGTGGATCCCAGCCGGGTATGGTGGTGCATGCTTGTAATCCTAGTACATGGGAGGCTGAGACAGGAGAATCCCGAGTTTGAAGCCAGCCTTAGCAACTTAGCAAGGCCCTCTGCAACTTAGTGAGACCCTGTTTCAAAAAAAAGAATAAAATATCGGGCTAGGGGTGGAGCTCAGAGGTAGAATGCCCCTGGGGCCATCCCCAGTGCCACAAAAAACAAAACAAAATGTGGATCCCTGTGACTTGTGTCAGACAGAGAAGACTTGTAGTTGGGATAAAAGAGATTTCACCCAAGCCAAAATGTACCTGTTTTATCTCAAGCTAATATCAAGGACACAGGCACATTCCTAAAGTGACTGCACCGGGCCCCAGATTATAAAGCTTCACCTGCCACTCTTAATTAGTTTTGTCTATTTATAGTATGCTGGGAAATTATGTGGAGAACAGAGCAGGGTTCCTGGGGGCAGTAGGAGGCTACAAGTCAAAATGACTGCAGAGAGGTCAAGCCGAGTCCCTGCACACCACCTTCACGCTGCCCCTCCACGGCCTGGCCTCAGTTGCTGCACGACCATGGTTCCACCTGGGACATTAACCTGAGTTTCCATCCAGCTGACACAGTGGGAGGGGTACGCCTGCCTGCTCCTTTTGGTGCAGTGAAGTGGGGGGTGAAGCAACCAAGGAAGATTCCCCTCGGTGGGAACAGTGTTTGAGTTTCAGGAAGCTTCCTAAAAGGTAGCTGTCACTACAGCTATCATTGTAGTGAACTGCGTTGTTTTTTGCATGTTACAAAATGGTTGTTACTGTTCTAAAACAAAGACATGTTTTTGCATGATCTTTTCCATTTTAGATGGCAGTGAGATTCCAGCCTCAACCTTAATGGATGTTCTGCTAATGAAAGATTTTAAACTTGTCATTAATGAAATAGCATATGATGTGCAGTGTCCCAAGAAAGGTAAGAAACAGATCTCTCCAACTATCGTAACTTCCGCCTTTAGCTGTGGGGCCTTTACAGAGAGCAAAGTTGGGCTCTTTAAGAACAGAATTCTTGCCGGGTATGGTGGCGCACCCTTGTAATCCCACCATTTGGGAGACTGAGACTGGAGGATCCGGGTTCGAGGTCAGCCTCAGCTGCTTAGTGAGGCTCTCTGCAACTTATGGGACCCTGTTTCAAAACAAAGAATAAAAAATAGGGCTGGGGCTGTAGCTCAGAGGTAGAATGCCCCCAGGTTCCATCCCCCGTAGCACAAAAAAAAAAAGAACAGATTCTTGCGGGTGTGGTGGCGCAATCCCAGTACTTGGGAGGCTGAGACAGAAGGATCCCGGTTCGAGGCCAGCCTTACCCTCTTAGTGAGGTCCTCTGCAACTTAGTGAGACTCTGTCTCAAAATAAAATGTAAAAAATAGGGCTGGGGGTGTAGCTCAGAGGTAGAATGCCTCTGGGTTCAATCCCCAGTACCGCAAAAAAAAAAAAAAAAAAAAAAAAAAAGAATTCTTGTTGTCCGTGGTGGCACAGTCCTGTAATTCTAGTACTTCGGAGGCTGCAACAGGGAGATCACAGGTTGGAGGACAGCCTCAGCAAGTAGTGAGACGCTCATCAAACTAATAAGACCCTGTTTCAAAAATTAAAAAATAAAATAGGTCTGGGGGTGTAGCTTGGAGGTAGAATACTGCTGGGTATCCCATTAAAAAAAAGAAAGAAAGAAAAAAGAATAGAATTCTCTGAGATGTTCCCAAAATGGCAACTTTTCCCCTGCCAAAAGTAGGGAGATTTTCCTCTGATTTTTACCATCAGAGAATCTGGTGGAGCTCCCATTGATAAAATTTACAAAAGTGTGGATATGACCCCCAAACCTGGGCCCCACTGGAGTTTTTCAATCTCAAGAGTTGTCCACACTCAGCCTCCAGGAGTTTGTCAGTTCCTTGTAGTTCTGCGCTCCTGTAAGTTGTGATTCTGTCTACTTCTCTTTTCAATTTCAAGGGCAGTGGTTTGCTCTATGGTCTCAGTTCCCTTACAGGGTTTTGTTGTTGTTGTACTGGGGGTTGAACCCAAAGGCATTCTACCTCCAAGCTATACCCCCAGCCCAATTTTATATCTTATTTGGAAACAGGGTCTCACTAGGTTGCTGAAAGCCTCAATAAATTGCCAAGACTGACTTTGAACCTGTGATCCTCCTGTCTCAGCCTCCCAAGTACTGGGATTACAAGCATGTGCCACCATGCCTGGCTGCTATGTCCTTTTTGTTATTTCTTTATCTTTTTTGGTCCTGGGGATTGTTATTTTTTATTTTGAGACTGGGTGTTTGTAAGTTGCCCAGGTTGGACTCCAACTTGGCAATCTTCTTGCTTCAGCCTCCTGAGTATCTCTTATAGGCTTACACAGTTGTTGATTTTTAGTTTGTTGATCATTTATTACTTCTAAGCTCCTTGTATACCAGTTCAGAAACTGGAAGTTTTAACTTTTAAAGAGAGCTTTTCTGCCATGTGTGGTGGCACATGCCTATAATCTTAGTCCTTGGGAGGCTGAGACAAGAGGATTGCAAATTTGAGGACAGCGAGACCCTGTTCCAAGATAAAAAAATTAAAAAAGCTGGGAGTGTAGCCCAGAGGTACATGCCTCTGGGTTCAATCCCTAGTACCACAAAAATAAAGTCTTATGAGCAATGAGGCATAAGGTCTTAAGACCAGTCACATCACACAAAATTTGTGACTTTCCACAGTGCCACAGGTTTATTCATCAAAGATTATAGCATGCAGGAACTTATTAGGTAATTGTCCAAGTAAAGATAAGCTAAGTCCTAAGTTTGGGTGCTGGGTGGTTGGTTTGCCAAAACAAATTAACAATTAATGAGTATCAAACAATACACCTCACACTAGCAAATCTAACAATTTAGGTAGAATAAATATAGTAAACAGGACATAAATTCTAAGTCTTAGAGCACTTCAAGTAATCAGCAAATAATACAATTCAAATAAGCAGGGAGTAGGGAATAACGACCCAAGTCCAGGAATGGAAGAGGAGCTTCAGTTGGTGGGACTCTAAGCTGTCAGAAGTCTTTATCAGAAGTCACACTCATCCTTGGGCCAGCAGGAAGAGTAGGACCAGAGCAAGTCACTGGATTGGAGTCATACACACAGGCAGACTGTTGTGGCTTAAGCAAAACTCAGCACACTGCCACACTGCCCTTAGGAAAGCTGGGGTCTTTTATAGAGCTTTCCGGGGTTTTTACATTGTCTGTTGCAAGATCATCCAGGTTTATTAAATCTGCCAGACTCCTATCATCAGATTCAATTTATTGATGACAAAAGTTCATCAGAGGTGAGAAAGCACTTTATGATCCAGGTGTCTGTTATCAGTTGTAGCGCAGAAGTGCTGATCTGATTCCTATGCTGGAGAGGTGAGACATTTTTTTTTTTCTTTTTTTGCCGTTATCAGCCACAGCACAGAAGTGCTGGTCTGAGCCCCATGCTGACATGTCCAGACGAGTTTCTGAAGCTATATGCTGGCATGCCTGGACAAGTTGTTTATGAGCTTTTGTCTGAGCTGTATGCTGGCATGTTAAAACAGATCGTTTATGAGTTCCTAAAAATTGTTTTATATCCCATGCCCTATATAGAGACCTTTCCTTTTCATTTCAAACTACAAGCTGAATATCTCTAATCTGAAAATCTGAAATCCAAAATGCTTCAAAATTTAAAACTTTTTGAGTGCTGATATTCCATATCTAACCTTCTATTAAAGATTGTAGTTGAAATGCAGGTGCACTAAAAATATTATGTAGGGTTGGGGGATGTAGCTCAGTGGTAGAGCACTTGCCTAGCATATAAAAGGTCCTGGGTTCAATCCTCAGCACTGTACAAAACACAATAAAATAAAATACATAAGGAAAAAGTAGAAAACACAAATTTTATGTTTAGACTTGGGTCATATCTCCATGATAGCTCATTGTGTGTATAAAAATATTCTAAAAATCTGAAAAAATCCAAAGTCTGGAACACTTCTGATCTTAAGCATTTTGGATAAGGGATACTCATCCTGAATTATTTTAACCATTAGCAATATACTTTTGTAAAATTCTGCTATTATTACTTCAAATATTGCTTTGCTTGCTTTCTCTCTTCTCCATATATTACCTTTACGTATGCATATGTCATACCGTGTATAAAGTTCTTAGCCACACTGTTAGTTTTTTATTTTTGTTAATTTTTTTTTTTTTTTTTGCCATTCTTTTTTCTCTTTAATTTTCAGTTTGGGGAGTTTCTGTTGACATTCCTTAAGCTGATGGTTCTTTTCTCCCCAATGTCTAGTCAACTATTGATGGGCCTGTCAGAGACATTTTTCATTTCAATTACAGTAGTTTTTACTTACAGTAATTCTTAGAGTTTCCATCTCTGTTTACATTACTCGTGTGCCTGCATGTGGTCCACTTTTTCTACTAGAGATTTCATCATATTAGAATCACGGTGGTTTTAATATCCCAGTCTGTTAATTCAAAACTCCATGCTATGACTTTCATTCCCACCCAACATCAACACAAAACATGAGCCCTGTCCAAGCTCGCTACAGCACAGCCTCCAGCTCCTCCCTACTCTAGAAGACCCCTCCCGGGCTGTGTCCTGGGATTAAGGCCCAGACCAATGAGCCCAGGTCTGACTGTGACTGTTTTCAGTGTCATGAGATGATTCACCCCAGTGAAGGAGACTTGCCCTAGCTTACAGCGTAAATTAACGGGCACTGTAGGCATGGTTAGGAGGAAAGTAATGGAGGACTTGTACTGGATTGATAATGAAATTTATTCTTGTAAATTTGGAGTTAAAATATGAAACTATTTCTTTCCTAAAACATTGACAACTTTGGATTTGAAAATGCGGGAGATGAAAATGGAAGACACATATAAAATAAACAGTTGTGAGGAAAAAGAATAATTGCTTCCCATCTGGCCTTTATTAGGAGATGCCACAGACATTCTGCCAGTTTAGGCTGGCGACATGAGTTGTGGCTTCCATATTGATGAAAGAGTAGAACCTAGGGCATTTGTCATTGAATTCAGACAAACATTTTAAAGACTTTTTCCTTAACCAAAGTCCTGCAGGCTCTTCTGAGCCCTCCACTTGACGAGGCCTTAGTTTTGGCCTATAAAAAGTGCAAACTCTAAGCACAAATGATCACACACACACACACATACATCCACATACCCTCCCACCCCTACTAGATACTTGAACTACTTGAACAAACATTGCATAGTTTCTAACAGCTTAAGACCATATCCCTAGGATAAAGAAAAATGAATGAATCAAAAAAACAAACAAGAAACTCCTCCATAAAGCTGGATGTGGTGGCGCACACTTGTAATCCCAGTACTTGGGAGGCTGAGACAGGAGGATTGCAGATTCGCCGCCAGCCTCAGCAATTTAGAGAGACCCTCAGCTACTTAGTGAGACTTTGTTTTAAAATAAAATTTAAAAAAATAGGGCTGGGGATGTAGCTCAGAGCTAGACCACATCTGGATTCAATCCCAATATCACACACACACACACACACACACACACACACACACACACACACACACACACACACAAAATCATCTCCTTAAAATGCCTATCTGAAAGGGCTCAATACTGGAGAATTTTCTCTGTTCCAGCCCAAACCTGGTAATAGGCCAGTAGACCTCTGAAGCCCGCTTACAGCTATTCCTTCAGAATAGCTTGCAATTATAAACCCTTCACTCAGACCTGTCTTCTCAAGGACCTGCACACCTTCCTTGAAATGCAGGTGTTTGAGGACTTAATTCTTGCTGCTGCTCCAGCCAGGTGCACTGCTCTAACTTGCACCCTGCCTCCTGTCAGGAAGATACAAGAAGTTTGTTTCTTCTCTGAATAAGTGCAATTAATGAGCCCCATAGCCTCAGCTCAGAACTCCCCTTTCAACTTGCTGCTGCTCAAGCCCCACTATTCTCCCTCCCTAGTCCCTTACTTCCCCTTTGAAACACCTGATCTGCCGGGCATGGTGGCACACACTTGTAATCCCAGTATTGGGAGGCTGTGACAGGAGGATCACAGGTTCACAACCAGCCTCAGATACTTAGTGAGGCCCTCCACAACTTAGTGAGACCCTGTTTCAAAATAAAGGATAAAAAGTAGGGCTGAGTATGTAGCTTGGAGGTAGAATGCCCCTGGGTTCCATCCCCAGTACCTCCAAAATAAATAAATAAAACACTTCTGCACAAATCAGTTAGTTCAAGCTGGACCCACTTCCTTATTGCAGTAGAAATGAATTCCCTCCCAGGCTGGGGATGTGACCCAGTGGAAGAGCACCTGGAGGCTCCACCCCCTAGCAGGGAGGAGTGAAGGAAGTCCTTATCACTTTAGTGTCCAGCTCAGTTTATCTTTGCTATACTTTGCAGCTTTGGACAAGAGCCTGCCCATCTAAGTCTTCCCTCTCTGTATAGGTAGACTTTTTCAGTATCAGTAGGTTTTTCATGGTAACACAAAACTCTGAGTCTTCTACAGACCTCAGAAGCCTACAAGGGAACTCTTTGTGAAAAGGCTAATAAATTAGTTAATGGTAGATAAACACTAGTAGGGTGTGTTACGTAGATTGCTGTGGTGCCATCTCCAGGCTGATAAGGGTCTAAATAGTCTCTGGTGGCCAGCTTTTGTTCTTTCTGGTGGAGAGGAGAGGGGAGGGGAAACTTGTAAATGTGTATCCTGCTTTGTGTGTGTGTGGTACTGTGGATTGAATCCATGGGCATTCTACCTCTGAGCTATATCCCCAGTCCTGTTTTGTTATTTTCAAACAGGGTTTCACTCAGTTACTAAATGCTGGCCCTGAACCTGTGATCCTCCTGTCTCAGCCTCCCAAGTATTGGGATTACAGACATCTGCTTTTTACCTGCCTTTAGTTCAAAATAATCCTTATGCCAAAGTGGCATGTTTTGTGGTGGCAGATTCTGGTCTCCCTTTTTTTTCTCAAATCTGTACAAATACAGATTTCTTTCTCTCTGGTTTTTTGTTTTGTTTTGTTTTTTTTAAATTCTGGTGCCAGGGACCAGCCCTAGCAGGAGTTGGGGGTCCGTCGACAGGTGGGGATTGAGACGAGGTCGCAAGAATCCGCACACCAAATGTAGTGATGAAGCGCATCTACTTTATTGTTCACAAGCAGCTGTTTTTATGCTTTTCATTCGGCAGTGAAGCACATAGAACAGGAACGTTTATGGACAGGTCATCAGTTTGATGATAGCAAACTTGGTTTTTTTTTTAAGGTTATACATCAGTATATAATGATTTTATTTTGACTCTGGTACAAATCAGTGTTAAAGATTAACGAGGAATAGGCCTGTATCCATTGGTCTAAGCTAGGGAGTTTTTCCTAAACCATCTGTTGTTTCTGTCAACTATAGTTGGTCTGTCTTTATTAATGTGTCCTGGGAAGCTCCAGGGAGACACTGTGGGAGTTGGTAAAGACTGCCTGTGCTTTGATCCTATAAAGGGGTACCAGATACCCATATTCTTATACCCTTCTTTACCCGTAGATATGATTATAGACCTGAATCCCTTTGGATTAGCTATTTTTTATATCTGTGTGCCGAGGGAGAACATAGGTTGATTAGTAACTATATCCAAATTACCTTGCAGAGTCTGTTTTCTGACTAATGTGTGTAAGTGATTAGAGAATTCTTATATTGTTTGTCTGAAGGCATTATTTTTTCAGCTAATGTCAAGAGGTTATTATCCGACTGGCCACCACCTGTTTTTAAGAAACTTTAATAATAAGTGTAAAAATAAGACCTGAAGTACCCAATGTTCCCAGAGTATACTATAATGTAAAGCAGGATATGCCACGCATCCTTTCTTGGAAGCGTCTGCCTTGCAGGATTCCACCGGACTAAGCCTTGCTCATGATCCAGCTATTAAGGAGCTGTGGCATTCTGGTACTGGGGATTATACTCGGGAGCTTTCTACCTCCGAACTACACCCCCCCAGCCCAATTTTACTTTTTTTTTTTTTTTTTTTTTTTTTTG
>PVLC010004829.1:39245-59245 GCA_004027655.1 Graphiurus murinus | reverse complement strand
GAATGCTGGGATTACAAGCGTGCACCACCACGCCCGGCACTTATTTTTTTTTGAAACAATTTCTCACTAGGTTGGGAGCCTGCCATCCTCCTGTCTCAGCCTCCTAAGTGCATCACCATGCCTGGCTGTACAGATTTCTTAAATCTGCTTTTCACTCTATACTTGTCTCCCCTTGTTTAAAAGTACATATTGCTTTTTAATTTTTTTTTTTTTTCAGTGCTGCAGTTGGAGCCCAGGGGTATTCTACCACAGAGCTATCTCCCCAGGCTTTTTTATTTTGTATTTTGAGGCAATGTTTCCCTAAATTGCTAAGGCTGACCTCAAACCTGTGATCCTCCTGTCTCAGCCTCCCAAGTACTAGGATTAAAGGGGTGTTTCATTGCACCCAGTTTGAACTGCTTTTTAAATGTATATTTTACTTTTGTTTACATGTCTGTACACCAGCTTCCCTTCCCTGCAGATCTTGACATAACTGTTGGAGGGATGGTTGGGACAGGAAGCAGGATCTGAGGTTGAACTCAGGTATAAAAGTGAACACATAAACTCATGTGTTCCAAGTTAAGGTGAGAGAGTCATCGCATCCTTACTTTTCCTGTATGTATATTTTTAAAGCAACAGCGAAAGTCTTATTACAAAAGAAGAAATGTCAAACATAATGAGTTTTAAGCCTACTGTCTGGGTGGCCAGCTCTTGCCCTGCCTGAGTAGTGTGTGGCTGCCTCAAGCTTCCCTTCTCTTTTCTCAGAAGAACCAAGTAACAAGCACAAATCTGAGATGGAAAACGTGAAGTCTTTGGTCCACAGACTGTTTACAGTCTTGCATTTAGAAGAGTCTCAGAAGAAGAGCGAGCACCATTTGCTGAAGGAAATCGACTGCCTACAGGAGCAGCTGCAGCCCCTGGAGCAGGTCAGGGAGCTCCACTATCTAGTGGGAAGTGACACCTTTGTGTGTGTGTGTGTGTGGCACCAGGGATTGAACCCACGGGCATTCTACCTCTGGCTACACCCCAGCCCTATTTTGTTTTTTTATTTTTGAAACAAGGTCTTGCTAAGTTGCTGAGGCTGACCTGCAATCTTCCTGTCTCAGCCTCCCAAGCACTAGGATTACCAGCGTGTGCCTTCACACGGGCTTGAAAGCAGAGCAATGCTCACCGCCTCTCAAGGGCTTCTCACAGGAGCACTTTTCTGAATGCTTCATGAATGCTCACTTTCCTCTCTGGTCCTCGGGAGTGTGAGTTCAGTGTCTGCCTCATTTTCTGATGAGGAGACTGAGGTAGACAGCTAATATGTGGTACAGCCTGAACTTGAACTCGAGTGGTCTGACTACAGAGCTGACCGCTTAAGCTCTGTGTCGCTCTTCCTCTCCAGTCATCCTTGACTCTGTAAATAAGCACGACCTGCGCTGAGGTGCACTGTGCGGAGCGTGTCTCATAGGCCCAGCTCTGCTCAGCAGAATGGTGTCTGGAACAAAGCTGCTTTCTAACATCTGCAGTTAATCATTGGTGGAGAGAAAAGGAAAAAAAAAAAAACTGTCATTTTTTTAGGGGTGGGGCCAGGGATCTGCCTAAGGGGGAAAACTGTATTTTTTTTTTTTTTTTTTTTTGGCAGTACTGGGGATTGAACTCAGGGGCATTCTACCTCCGAGCTATACCCCCAGCCCTATTTTTTTTAATTCTTTATTTTGAAACCGAGTCTCACTAAGTTGCGGAGTGCCTCACTAGGTAGCTGAGGCTGGCCTCGAACCTAGATCCTCTGGTCTCAGCCTCCCGAATGCTGGGATTACAAGCATGCACCACCACACCTGGCTCGGAAAACTGTATTCTTTAAATCTGCAATCCTATTTGTGATTTTTTTTAAAAAGTGAGGGTGTATCTTTGGGTATGAACAGAAAGTTTCTATAGATATAAGTAACTTTTAATAGTGATTTTTTTCTGAGGGTATTTAGGGGATGGCAGAGAATTTTTTTTTTAAATATACTTTTATTGGTGCATTGTAATCTTACATCATAATGAAGTTCAGAATGGTAGAGATATACATGTACACGGCACTTGGTGATCTCCCCCTCCCCCGCCCCCAGCCCTTTCCTACTCCCTCCCCTGCCTGGTTCGTGATATTAAGATTGGTATGGATAATTTCGTGTATATACATAGCATCATTGGAAGTGTTCCCTTCATTAATTCTCCCTTCCCTAACTCCTTCCGTTGCTCCACCGGGGTTTCTCCGCCTCCATCTGGAGTCCCTCTCTCCAGGAATTTTGTTTTACTTATTTATTTATTTTTTATTGCTTACCCACATTTTTAAAAACTTTTTAAGAAGTTGATATTTATTTAGATTAAATTTTAAAATTTAAAAGGGTGCCCAATGGATAGTTTTCTTCTTGCTCTGTGTTCTCAGTTACTATATCCCCACACCTAGGAATCATTTTGGATTTTATCTATGTACATATTCTTACCTTTCACTGGAAACCTCTCACCAGGACTTGGAACTTCCTTCTTATAGTTGTATATCTTGATGCAATATGGATTAATTTTAGTCTTTTGTTATTAAAAATGAATGTAATGAATCACATGTGTGAGTGTATTTGTAGGATGAATTACTAGACGTAGAATTGCTGGGTAAAAAAAAAAAAAAATAGGCCTGTGATGTTAATTAGTTTTCAGTGGATGACTTCTGAGTTTTTCATTATATATGCCCTTCTATATTTTTTCATGAGAAGATATTGCCTTTATAATTTTAAAGCAATTAGTGAACTGATTTCAAAATGAGTAATGTGTAGGTTTTAGAAATTTTTCCATACACCTGAGCTCTTTAAAGTAATGCGCATATGCACTGGTTCAACTGTTCCTTTTCTTCTTGCTATTTTTCCCTTAGGTTGGTGCACTTGTGAGCTGAACTAACAGTTTTCCCTCCTCTTAGGTGAAAGCTAGAATTGAAGCTCGCTCAGAAGCCAAAACCAGTGGAGTCCTATGGGCTGGATTAGCTCTGCTGTCGGTGCAGGGCGGGGCAATGGCCTGGCTCACCTGGTGGGTGTACTCCTGGGATATCATGGAACCAGTTACATACTTCCTCATGTTCGCAAACTCCATGGTCTTTTTTGCATACTTTATAGTAACTCGACAGGTGAGTTGTTTGCTAGAACAATAGTTAAGTTGGAACATCTTTGCAAAATTTTTTTATCCAAGCCAAGCCATAAAACCTTTTTACTTACTGAATTTCTGCTTTCTGAATTTTCATAAGCTGGCAAGTTTTTTATTGTTTCTTACAAATAGAATTCCTACTACCAAACACCCAGTAACTTCAGCTTTGTCTCATGGGTGTTTTATAAAAAATGTCCCATTTCCTTTTCCCTCTCCTTTCCCCATCTGTATATTTTCTCTTCCCAGCTTGCTTGCTTTCAGAAGCAGCAGCTGATTTCAAAGGAGACTGACTCTTGTCCCTGGGTTGGCTTGTGTTTGCTCCAATGGCCACTGCAAATATTGATATTCATTCATCTGCCTCCTTTGCTTTGGTGTTGCTGAGTCAAGTGTCATGCTTACAAAGGCAGTATGTTCACTCAAAACATGTCATTTTCTTTTTTTTTTTTAGAATTATACTTATTCATCTCTTAGGAGTAGGCAATTTCTTCAGTTCTTCCATAAGCAATCACAGCAACAACATTTCGACGTGGAACAATACAACAAGTTAAAAGAAGATCTTGCTATGGTATCTTATTGTAAATACATTTGTGTGTGTGTTGAGGGGGGGTGCTGGGGATTAAACCCAGAGACATTGTATCTCTGAGCTACACCCCCAGCCCTTTTTTTATTTTTTGTTTTGAAATAGGGTCTTGCTAGATTGTTGAGCATCTCACTAAATTACTGAGGCTGGTCTTTTCTTTACCTCCCAAATACTGGGATTATAGGTGTGTGCTATCATGCCTGGCTTCTGTAAATACATCTTATAGCTCATTTTGTGTGGGAGCCAGAACTTAGGGAAATGCAGTTGTTGAGCTGATTAAATCTTGGTGTTAGGTTTCTATATATTGTGTGATTATTCAGAAAATGGTTGACATATCTGATATTAATTTCATAGCCTGACTTTCTTATCTTTTGTACTGTATATAGGGATAGTTTTAAATGTATGTGAAAGTATCTTCTATGAGTTTGAAATAGCAAAATAAAAGTTATCACTAGAAATCTGTCAGCAAAAAGGAAGTAGAATTTCAGAAAGGTGAACACTATAGTGGGAATTTTAAACTCTAAAGGCATTTGTTTCTTTTTCTTAAAGTAGAAGAATCATTATGATATTCCTCCTTCCCCCTCTTTCAGACAGGCACTTGAAGTCACTTACCCAGGTGTACACCTGGAAAGTGAGGGGACTGTGGTATGGATGCCAAGCCTGTCAGACTTCCATGAGTGCCCTATGTGTTTTATCACAGTCTGTTTAAGCTGCTTTTATCTCTGGCCTCTCAATTTACCCACCAACTGTGCAGATGGTAACTTCCTAGCATATAACTGGATTTAAAAAAAAAATTTTTTTTATTGTGGTACTGGGGATTGAATCCAGAGGCATTCTACCTCCAAGCTACACCTTCAGCCCTACTTTATTTTATTTTTTTAAGCAGGGTCTCACTAGGTTGATAAGAGTCTCACTACTTGCTGAGACTGTCTTCAAACCTGCAATTCTCCTGTCTCAGCCTCCCCAAAACTAGGATTACAGGCATGGGCCACCACGCCCGGCTCTTAAGTACGTACGTGTGTGTGTGTGTGTGTGTGTGTGTGTGTGTGTGTGTGTGTGTATTTGTTTTACTGGGGATTGAGCTCAGGGGCATTCTACCTCTGATCTATACCTCAACCTTATTTTATTTTGTATTTTGAAACAGAGTGTCACCAAGTTGAGGAGGGCCTCACTAAGTTGCTGAGGCTGACCTTGAACCTGTGATTCTCCTGTCTCAGCCTCCAAAGTACTGGAATTACAAAAGTGTACACCACCACACCTGGCTTAGATTTTTAATTTTTCTTACTATTTTAACAAAGTTTTGGTAAATATATCCTTCATTGCTCAATACATATTTGTTTCAGTCAGTAATCATATCTTTTGTTATCTGTGTCTTCTAAAATAACCATCCTAAAAAAGAAATTACCAGAATTTCGTAACCCCCAAATTGAAGACCCTTTAAAAAGTGTTCATAAAATCATTATATAGGAAAAATACAGTAATGCTTTGATAGGATTCCCTAACATTTGAACAATCTAAGGCTAAAGAATGTTATTCCAGCTAGTTTATGGGACAGGGCATTAAAGGTTTAAAATAACACCTTGTAGCTGAGCATGGCGGCACACACCTGTAATCCAAGTACTTAGGAGGCTAAGATAGGATGATTGCAGGTTCAAGGATAGCCTCAGCATATGATAAGACTCTCAGCAACTTAGGGACACCCTGTTTCAAAACAAAAAATAGGACTGGAAGTGTAACTCTGAAGTAGAATGCCCCTGGATTCAGTCCCCAGTACCAAAACAAAACAAAAATAACAATTTGTAAATTACTATTTTTTAGGTAATACAGTGGGGAGGAAAAGGGAAACTGTCAGGTCATAGGAGTTTAAGCAAATGAACTGAAAAAATCATTATGAAAGGGATAAACTAGTATTTAAAGCAGAAGAATGAAGCAGAAACCATAAACTCATCTTTTCTTCTTCTCTTTACTTTGTGTGTGTGTGACACTGTGAATCAATCCCAGGGGCATTCCACCACTGAGCTACAGCCCTCCAACCCCCTTGCTTTTTTTTATTTCTAAGTTGCCCAGGCTAGCCTCGAATTTGTGATCCTTGTGCCTCAGCCTCTTGAGTCACTGGGATTACAGGTATACATCACTGTACCTGGCTATAAACTTGTCTCTTTTTGTATGTGTGTGGTGCTAGGGATTGAACCCAGGAGCATTTCTGCCTCTAAACTACACCCCCAGCCTTTTTTATTTCTTATTTAAAAACAGTCTAAAAAAGTTGCTGAGGCTGGATTTTAACCTGTGATCCTCCTGTTTCAGCCTCCCAAGTTACTAGGATCACGCCTTGGGAGGCTGAGAGAGGAGGATTGAAGGCTCATGGCCAGCCTCAGCAACTTAGACCCTGTTTCAAAATAAAAAAATAAAATCGGGCTAGGGGTGTAACTTGGAGATAGAATACCCCTGGGTTCCATCACCAGTCACACACACACGGATCTATATACCCAGATATGATGGTAAACAGCTGTAAATCCTAGTACTTGGGAAGCTGAGAGAGGAGGATCAAAGGTTCAAAGCTAGCTCCAGCACTTAGACCCTATTTCAAATTTTTTATAAAAGGACTAGGGTTGTAGCTTTGAGGTAGACTGCCCTTGGGTTCAACCCCAAGAATCCAGGAAATAAAAGAAAAAAGGATCCATATAAAAATTAAAGTAACTTGGGGAATCCCAATAATAGTTTAAATGTTTTATTGCCCTAAGGAATCATTATAGAATCCCTTTCAAGCAGTAATGCTGGTTTCTCCTCTCTGATCACGTGCTTTTTCTTTTTCCCGTAACAGGCTAAAGAATCCCTGAAATGCGTGCGCCAGTCTCTCTATTTGAGAAGGCAAGCAGAGGAACCCAATGAAAAGAATTAATCTTACATTTTTAAATGTCATTGGCTTTTTTCCATCAAGTATTGATTCTCTATTTACAAACTGGACATTTTGGGGTCTTGTAGTTCATTTCAATTTCACAGTTTCAATCTTTTAATAAATTCATGTAATGAGAAGTGTTCGTTGAGTTCACTTGAGATTCTTGGTGTGTGGATATTCCTGATTTCGTGTGTGTGTGTGTGTGTGTGTGTGTGGTACTGGGGATTGAACCCAGAGGCATTCTACCTTCGAGCTATATACCCAATCCTATTTTATTTGGAAACGGTCTCACTACTTGCTGAGGCTGTCCTCAAACCTGTGATCCTCCTGGCTCAGCCTCCCAAGTACTAGGATCACAGGTGTGCACCATCATGCCCAGCTGTGTTCCTGACTTGTTAATGTTGGACGGGGCTGTGCACCTCCATCACAGCAGCAGCTGCTGCGGTTACCTGGACACCCTCTCAACCCTGTCCATCCCCACGAGAAGTGCTCAGTGTGCTTGGCACCCACTTTCTTCCCTAGGCTTCATTTGGAATCATCTCATTATCTTTTTTTCACATGCAGTAAATATCATTTACCATTTATCATTTACCAAAAAGGTGTTGTGTACTCCATATATGCAAAGTGTTGCTTTTGAACCAGAAAGTCACATGCTTCAGTTCTCAAAGCCCAAACATTTAACCATCTTCATCCCAGGTTATTTACAAAACAGTATTATTCCAGTTTTATATATCATATTAGTAAGAACTGAACCTAAGAAATAACATCTATTATTTTGTTAATGCCATTGTGAATGAGTCTTAATCACTAGACAATGTATAGTAGCTTAAGATGGAAGATGCTGAAAGAATGAGACTTTGCAGGTGTTGAGCCCATCGTGTCTAAGAATTACTGTGCACTACACCTCATCCTCAGAATGCTGAAGAATAGTTCTTGAATTTCTTAAAAGTGGGAGTTAGTGACACAAAATGTGGCTATTCATATGTAGATGAGATGGCCACAAACACACACAACCAAGTAAAGCATAAATTACACAAATGAAGAATATGGTTTAGAAAATTTTAATAAAACATGAGTTTCAAGTAACTTACTAAAGGAATACAATTATCTGATTACTGGATTCCAAAAGCCTTTAAAAACCCTATGCAATAAACTTTTACAGAAAAAGTCACAAAATACAAGTTAAATCAGCCAAATATTTTGGGCAACCTTGCAATTTACTTCTCAAAAAATGAATAAATGCTTACAGATTTTTATTTCAGGTAATTTCCTGTGGATTTCTTTTTAAATTCTTTCACCATATCCAATATGAACTACTTTTTTTAAAAAAAGCATTTCTCTGCTGGGTATTGAAACCTTTTAAATTGTTTCAACTTAGTGATATAAAATACAGATAATAAGACAAACAGCCTCTATTTACTAGATTTTGGAGGGAAATGCAGCTTTTTAGTTAGCATTGAGGCAAAGCAGGGGACCTGCTTCTTGCCAATTCCATTTGGATCTTTGCAAAAGTCCACTCGGCGCTGAGACACCTTTCTGTTCACCAGTGTGAGGAGTTCTGTGAACTCCAAGGAGGAGCCATATCTTTTCAGCATCTCGCACAAATCTTGAATGTACCATGAGCCATTCACAGTTTCTCGGTGAGAATAATATCCTAAAGAAAGATGTTGAGTTTTCTTTCAATTCAAAGTGACTGAAAAAATACCTTCATAATTCATAGTTACAGAAGCATAAGTCGTCAAAAATCCTTCGGAGAGACTAAGATGTGTCCATCATACGATTATATTTTTTGGTACTGGGGATTGAACCCAGAGGTATTTTATTCCAAGCTACACCCCCAGCTCTATTTTGTTTCTTATTTGGAAACAGGGTCTCATTAGGTTGCTGAGAGCCTAAGTTGCCAAGGCTGGCTTTGAACCTTCGATCCTCCTATCTCTACCTCCCAAGTACTGGGATTACAAGTGTGGGCTGTCACATCTGGTTCATGATACGGTTTTAATTTTTTTTCTGTTGACTATTCTCATGTAGGAAAATATATTCTATAGTTTTATTTGATTTTTGCGATACTGGGTAGCAATCCCAGGGCTTTGCACATGCTCGGTAAGTTCTGCCACTGAACTACATTTCTAGGCCTTTTTAACAATTTTTTCTTTTGAGACAGGGTCTTGCTAATAAGTTGCCCAGGCTGGACTCAAACCCGTGATTTTCCTACCTCAGTCTCCCATGTAACTGAGATTATTTACAGGCATGTGCCACCATGCCCAGCTAATTCTACAGTTTCATCTAAAGGGGGTTAAGTCTATGTAATTTTTTCCATTTCCTAAAAATAACTAACAAGATGGTAGCCAATGACTTTAAGAGGCAAGAGCTTATAAAGACAAAATTATTTACTATAAGAGCAAAGAACAACTGTTACCAAAATACTTTTCAGCAACACTTTTGGGGAGTAGCACCACAACGGCACCACCATTAATAACTGACAGCATTAATAACTGACTGCTAGTGTTTCATACAGACTTGTTCCTTTGCTTAACACAGCTCTGAGGAACGATTTTAAAGGTATTTTATACTTGGCATTTACCACTCTTGTACTTTGTGATCAAAGAAATCCCTTCTAAGTCTGTGACTGTGTGTTTTGGGACAAGGTGATTTGATCCTTGCGGATAGGAGGAAGTCAGTCAAAGGTGAAGCTTACAGGGACTCAGCCAAGACAACAAATGGTAGGTTTGTGTTCGGCACCCACTCACCTTCAGCAACCGAGTAGCACATGAGGAAGTCGGCCCCAGCAGGCAGTGTGTGCACCGAGGCCGCGTCCACCTGGGTTACATTGTTTTCCAGCTCCCCAGTCTGATGATCCACTACATCAAAAGGAGTGACTGGCACGTCGTGCTGGTTTCCCCGACATGCCTACAGGACACAGAGGAAAAAGCCACCTTCTTTGCCTACTGTTTTCTTCCCAAAGCTTGATGTTTATGTATATAATTCAGTACATCTCATCTCAACAACAGAAGTCACGTTATAAGCAGTTCAAAAACAATGCCTTCAGGTTTACAGGGGAAAGCTGACCAAATTGTTTCCCTTTAGTTAGTATTTTAAAAATACTGGCATCTCCAAATATACACCAAACTATGTTTAAAGGTATTCTGTAAGGAGGAAAAAGCTGTTGTGGTTTTAAAATTTCTTCACACCCATAGTCACCTATTTTTTTTTTTTTTTTTGGCACTAGAGATTGAGCCCAGGGCCATTCTGCCTCTGAGCTATACCTCAGGCCTTTTTAAATTTTTACTTTCATTAAGTTTTTTGAAAGAGGGTTTCACTAAGTTGCTGACGCTGGCCTCAAATTTGTGATCCTCCTGTCTTAGCCTCCCAAGTACTAGACTACAGTCACATGCCACAACACCTGGCTAGCATTCTTAATTCCTGCATCATTCCCTCAGGTTTGCGAGCTCTCCAGCTCCCACGGGACCAGCTCAGTCTGATCAGGCTGCCTTGCATGGTCCTCTTCAATCAGCAGATTCCTATCCCAGTGGCTCTACCAGGACTAGCACATTGGTTATTTGTGTAGTTTCAAAGATCAATCCAAATACTGGTGGTTATTTTTTTTTTTTCTTTAGGAATAAAGACACTGATAGTGTAGCTGGGTATAATCCCATTACTAGGGAGGCTGAGATAAGAGGATCACAGGTTCAAGCCAACTTCAGCAACTTCGGAGACCTTGTTTTTTCAAAATAAAAATAAATGAAGGGCTGGGGTGTAGCTTAGAGATAAAATGCCCCTACTAATAGTTCAAAGTACAATGCTCATTTGGCCAGGATTCAAAAAAGGCTTTTCCAATTACTGGAGAAAGTTACTTTCAAAATTGGCTTTTAGATCTTTAAAAGTCCTCCATACTGAACCATGAGTTTTATGATTAAGATGGTAATCTGATCAGTCTTACCTGAATGATAAATATCTTGGGCTTCCCAACTAGGCTCTTACACTTGTCTCCTTTGAACAAGCCAGTTAATGTTTGGATTTCAATTTTGGCATCGTATGCATAGATGTGATTGCCTTCGCCATGGCTTAGGAAAACACACAGGAAGCAGTCGGCATCTACATGGCTTGAGGTCGACACTATGAGGGCCCCCCAAAGTGTGTACAGAAATGAAAATAAGTTGTTATCCACATGTAAAAGTTCAACATAATGCTACAACAAAGATACCTTCATATGATTTTGGGGGGGTGTTATTAATAAATGTAAAATATCTTTAATAAAACAACTTATTTTAGTCTTTAACCCATTATACCATAATGAGTTTTAATCAAACACTTACACCAAATTATATCTGACTTTAAAATCTGAATTGAAGCCCAGTGTGGTGGCACACGCTTGTAATCCAAGTACTCAGGGAAGCTGAGACAAGAGGATTGCAGGTTCGTGGCTAGCCTCAGCTTCTTAGTGAGGCCCTCTGCAACTTACTGAGACCCTGCTTCAAAATAAAGAATAAAAAATAGGACTGGGGGTGTAGCTCAGAGGTAGAATGTCACTGGGTTCAATCCTCAATACCACAAAAAATAATGATGCAGAAAATATAAAGAGTATGATAGGAACCATGGCAGTAAACTAAATTTCCTTGAATCAGCAGAGGCTTTCTAGAGCAGACTGGAAGGATCCAGAAACTACTACTCAACAGTGGCCCATGGGTGGCTGCACCACCATCGGAGCCCTCGCCTTCTGTGGTTAGAGCTTCCAGAAAGATCAAGCTGGTATACTCCAAAGCTTATGAGCAAAGTAGAAACCTAGTAAGGAGCCAGTTATAATTAAAGTGATTTGCAGTTTAATTAAAGAAAAGCTCTGGAGAAACTTTAAAATAATTATGCAAATATCATAACAGCCCATTAGCAAGTAATTTGAAAACTCATGACATGCAGTAATGGTTTTAAGTTATATTTCAATTAGAATATCTACTGAATAGTAACTGTAGAAATTAAAAGTATAATGTATGCAAGTTAACACTATTTTGAAGCCAGTGAAAAAATGAAGCATGAAAGAAGTCAATTAAAAATGAGTTTAACTACAAAGCCATAGTAATAAAAACAGCATGGTACTGGCACAAAAACAGACACATAGACCAATGGAGCAGAACAGAAAACTCAAACAAATCTGCACACTTACAGCCAATTGATTTTTGACAAGCCAAAAACATACACTGGAAAAAAGAGCCTCTTCAACAAATGGTATTGGCAAAACTGGTTAACCATATGCTGAAAAATGGAAATAAACCTCACCTTCTCACCCTGCACAAGAGTCAATTCAAGATGGATCAAAGACCTGGAAATCAGGCCAGAGACTTTGCAGCTACTTGAAGACAGCAGAGGTTCAACACATAGGCACAGGTAAAAACTTTCTCAACAGACCCCAAAGGCACAATTAAAAGGAAGATCAATACGTGGGATTAAATTAAACTGAAGAGCTTCTGTGCAGCAAAGGAAACTATCAAGAACCTCAACAGAATGGGAGAAAATTTTTGCCAACCATTCCTCCGACAGAGGACCAATATCTACAATATACAGAGAACTCAAGAAACTCACCGCTAAGAAAACAACCCAACCAAAAACTGGGTAAGTGAACTAAACAGACAATTCACAAAAGAAGAAATACAAATGTCCAATAAATGTATGAAAAAATGTTCAACAATCATTAGCAATCAGAGAGATGCAAATCAAAACTACCCTGAGATTTCATCTAACTCCAATTAGAATGGCAATCATTAAAAACACAACAACAAATGCTGGTGAGGGTGTGGAGAAGTGGGAACTCTTACATTGTTAGTGGGATTGCAAATTAGTGAAACCACTTTGGAAAACATTGTAGAGGATCCTCAGATGAATGGGAATGAACTTATTATATGATCCAGCAATACCACTTCTGGGTATCTACCCAAAAGAATGGAAACCAAACTATCAGACTAATGCATGTGTATCTATGTTTATAGCTGCACAATTCACAATTGCCAACTATGGAAACAGCCAAGATGTCTAGTCTCTACCAGCTTGTACCTCATTAAGATGTAGGATTACAATGCACCAATTAAAAAAAAAAAAATGAACCTAAAGTCAGGCATGGTGGCACACGCTTATAATACCAGTACTTGGGAGGCTGAGACAGGAGGATCAGAGGTTTGAGGCCAGCCTCAACATCCTAATGAAACCTTGTTTCAAAAACAAAAATAAGTAAAAAGGGCTAGGGGTATAGCGTACAGGTAGAATGCCTCTGAGTTTAACCCCTACTACCACAAAAAATAATTAAAAAGAGACCCTATCACTGGGGAGGTTGGGATGGGAGGATCTCAGGTTCGAGACCATCAGAACCTCAGTGACTTGGCAAGATGCTGTTTCAAAATAAAAAATAGAATAGGGCTGGGGTGTAGCTCCTAGGTAGAACAACCCTAGATACAATACTCAATACCAAAAATAAATAAATAAATAAATAAAAATTAAAAATAAATAAAAATGAAGCTACTGAAGACCCAGTATCCGTAGGATTTACATTTTAGATTTCTACTACCGAATGGAGTATTTCTGAAGTAGATTACCCAGTGGTATGCTACATGGAATTTTGGAGGCACTATACTTTGCAAGGCCTCTAGATCTAGTGGTTATAAAGAGGAGCATGATCAAATCCTATAATCCATGCTAAATTAATAATACTTTTTGCCACAGAGTTAATTATCTGTACTTATCTTTGCACATAGCATAAAGTACTCAATCTCATCAGAGGAAGATGAACTGTTTTACAACAAAACTACCTACCCTCATGAATTTTGTGCAGTAGTTCTTCTGCTCTAAGGTTATCGAAGCATTGTACTTCAAATCCTAGCTCTGAAAACCTGGTGATATATTAAATTGAATATTAGCTTTTCAGAGTTGTCAAATACCTTTACTTCTGAGGAATCTATACATGTTTTTACAACATATAAGTTGACTTTTCCGGTGGGCATGGTGGTGTACCCTTGTAATCCTAGTACCTGGGAGGCTGAGACAGGAAGATTGCAGATCCCAGGACAGCCTCAGCAACTTAAGACACACTGTTTCAAAATACAAAATAAAATAGGGTTGATGGTGTAGCTCAGAGGTAGAATGCCCCTGGGTTCAATCCCCAGTACCACAAAATAATAACAGTAATTAATAAACTCTTCTTTAGGGGAAAAGAATAAAATAATGTGGTTTTCTTTGGCCATGCATAGTGGGAAAGGCTTTACACAGGATAAGAAATTTGATCTGAAATATGCAAATATGTTAGTGACAATGCAAAGCCTGTCAACATTTAATAGAAGAAAGTAAGGAAGATAACTGGGGGAAGTCTTAGGGAGTTTCTGTTGGGGGGTTGTTTGTTCTGTGGTGCTGGGATTGAACACAGGCCTTGCACATGCTAAGTGTGGGCTGGCTGTGATCTGTGCTGACAAGACAGACAAGTAGCTCTGTCATCTCAACAGAGAAAACTACCTGCGAATGAGGTTGTCCCTGTCCGCGCTCGTGCCCCGCCTCTCTGGCAGGGTCAAGTGCCAGAAGAACCTCTCATGATTGAAGATGAGCGCAATTCCTCTCCTTGTGTGGTCCATTTTGTACTTTTCTGATGGATCAAACATGTCACTGTTAATGAAAAGTTTAAAAACTGTCAGCTCAAGTCATATTAATGAGCCCCTCCAAGGCCAAGGTCAATGTGGAGACGGAGGCCTGTTGCTTCCACCTCTGCCAGGCTGAAACTTTGCTGGTGTGCACTGCACTAGGCAAGGCTCTGCTGGTAAGAAAAGATGCTTTTCCCCCCATTAGTAAACACCAGCCATGCACCATCCTGAGCACCCCACCACAGCCCATCTGCAGCGAGGTCTCTCCCCCAGTCCCCAGAAACCAGCAACCGAGGGCAACAGCCTGGCTCGGGCCAAGCTCTAGCACTAGGCCCAGGCTGTATAAAGTATGAAATATTCTGAACATCACTCAAGGCCCTTGATGGTCAACCAGGAGCAGCAACTAACCCTTCTGCATACTAATCAACTCCCTGAAAGCTAAAACACTGGAGATGGAACCCAGGGGCATTCTACCTCTGAGCCACACCTCCAGCCCTATTTTATTCTTTTATTTTGAAACAGGGTCTCACTAAGCTATAGATGGCCTCACTAAATTGCTGAGGCTGGCTGCGAACCTGCGATCCTCTTATCTCAGCTTCCCAAGTACTGGGATTACTAGTGTGCATCACCACACCCAGCTGAAAGCTAAAATGTTTAACATGCTTAGCTTTCTTCTTTAGTTCCCAGGTCTGGTCTCCTTCTTGCTTTGATTTCTACAGGACGGTCATGACAACAATAGAGACCTTTATCAGAAAATGGCAAACTTTTACCTTCTATAGTAGGCATCTGTTTCTGTCATGTTTTCTTCTCCACCTATTAAAAAAAAAAAAAAGTTGATTTCTGTTAATTATTTTTCTTTTTCACTTATGGTAGTGTTAACAGTTTGAATACTGAATGCCCCTGGAAAAGCTCATGTACTTGCAATGCGAAAATGTTCAGGGAAAGCCGGGTGTGGTGGCGCACGTTTGTAATCCCAGCATTTGGGAGGCTGAGACTGGAGGATCCAGGTTTGCGACCAGCCTCAGCTACCTAGTGAGGCACTCCACAACTTAGTGAGACCTTGTTTCAAAATAAAGAATAAAAAATAGGGCTGGGGGTGTAGTTTGGAGGTAGAATGCCCCTGAGTTAATCCCCAGTACCGCAAAGAAAAAAAAAAAAGTTCAGGGAAAGAATTTAATGAAGGCTCTAATTTCATCAGTGGCAAACCCACTGGAAGGTTAATAATTTGAGTGGGTTTACTTAGGCAGGTGCGGCATGGCTGGAGGAGGTAGGTGACTGAGGGGGTGTGGCCTTGGGGACTCTATGGTCCCTGGTCACTTCCTCTCTCTTCCGTCTGTTCCCAGCTGCCACTGACTTGGGCTTAGTTTTCTTGTGCTACACTGTGCCGTGCCGCCATGATGTCTGCCTTGGAGTCATACAACTATGAAACATGAGCCAAGTAAACTTTTCCTCCTCTGTGTTGTTCATATCAGGTGTTTTGGTCACAGAAATAGAAAAGCAAACTAAAACAGTTTACAGGGAGAGAGAATAAATACACAGAAATATTAACAGGATAGTAAGATGCACACTGTGGCCGAGGTCTTTGAAGGCAGAATGACCATAAAATATGAACTCCTACCCACCACCTCCTAGCCAAGAGGGTTATGCTCCCCTGTCCTTAGAGGGTTCCTCTGATAGTTCTAACAACACATCTTCTTAAAAAAAAAAAAAAAAAAATACACACTGGGAGAGAAGGTGAGGTGGGGGATTTGGCTCAAGTCCCCTTTAGCAGTTACTTTCAGCCTCCTGGAGTTTACCCGAGCAATCAGACCCAGCAAAGACCCCAATACGGTCTTCCCTTGTCCAATAGGCCCTAAATCAGATTTTCTCTACTTGCATTAGAATTCTTGGTATGAGCCCGGCACGATGGCGCATGCATGCCTGTAATCCCAGTAATCGGGAGGCTGAGACAGAAGGACTGTGGGTTTGAAGCCAGCCTCAGCTACTTAGCAAAGTTTTCAGCAACTTAGTGAGATCCTGTTTCAAAATAGAACAGGGCTGGAAGTGTAGCTCAGAGATAAGCCCCCGAGCGGCACTGGGGATTGAGCTCAGGGGCATTCTACCTCCAAGCTACATCCCCAGCCCTATTTTTTATTCTTTATTTTGAAACAGGGTCTCACTAAGTTGCAGAGTGCCTCAGTAGGTAGCTGAGGCTGGCCGCGAACCCAGATCCTCCAGTCTCAGCCTCCCCAATGCTGGGATTACAAGCGTGCGCCACCACACCCGGCTGCCCCCTGAGTTCTATCTGTAGTGTCACAAAAGAAAATAATTCCTGGTATGAGTGTCAAAGTAGGTTCTTTGGATCTGAACTACAATTTACATAATCAGAATCTTGGAGGAACAAGGTAGCAATCTGCTTTTGTAACAAGGTGAGTTTTATACCCAAGTTTGAGAGCCAGAGGCAGCCCCTCTGTCTCCATTCTCCAGAGGTTTCCTTCAGATCAACTGTCTACAGACAGTCTGACCCTTGCCCTGGGCTATCAGTAGGGGATACTTTCCACTGCACAAACTGCACTGAGCAATCAGTACAGGGACTTTGCTCCTCCCACACTCAAAAGCTATCCAGGCCCTTCCTCCTTTAGACAGTCTCACCTCCTTATCTGTCAGCCAATTATACAACAAAGAGACTTGAATAACTTCCCACTAAGCAAATGAAATCCATGTCAGAAGGCCAAGCCTGGTCTTCACCCCTAAGGATTCTCCTGCACAGCTCTGAAAGCAGCCAGTCTCTGCCTTTGGGGGAGAAGAGGGCAGCTGCACCGAGTGGCCAGTCACCAACTAACTGAAGTTGAGGGTGAAAGCACCGTGTTCTTGCCTGGTCTTTAAAGCTCTTGTTTTTCATATTTTCCAACGAGCTTCACAATTGTTCCTAGCTGCTGTAACTCAAGATGCGAATTTGGGTTGTCTCACATAGCTCCCTCAGCTTAGTTGAGACCTACAGACTTGGAAGGGCTGGTTCTAAGTAGCTGCTCAAGAAAATCTGTTTATTTTTTATTTATTTATTTTTTGTGGCACTGGGATTAAACCCAGGGGCATTTTACCTTCAAGTTACACCCCCAGCCCTATTTTTTATTCTTTATTTTGAAACAGGGTCTCACTAAGGCCTCACTAAGTAGCTGAAGCTGGCTGCAAAACTGTGGTCCTCCTGTCTTAGCCTCCCAAGTCCTGGGACTACACGTGTGTGCCACCACACTTGGCTTATTTTTATTTTTGAAACAGGGTCTCACTAGGTTGATGAGTCTCATTATTTGCCCAGACTGTCCTGGAACCTGTGATCCACTTTTCTCAGCCTCCCAAGTACTGGGATTACAAGTGTGAGACACCATGCCCAGATCAAGAAACTATTTAAAATGACATTCACAGCCAGGCCTGGTGGCGCACACTTGTAATCCCAGCATTTGGGAGGCTGAGACAGGAGGATCCAGGTTTGTGGCCAGCCTCAGCTGCTTAGTGAGACCCTGTTTCAAAATAAAGAATAAAAAAATAGGGCTGGGGTTGTAGCTCAGAGGTAGAATGCCCCCAGGTTCTATCCCCAGTACCACACACACAAAAAAAAAGCATTCACAATGTTAAATTCAAGTTTAACAATTCCAGTAAAAAGATTTTTAAAAATTTTTTTGTTGTTTTTTATGTTATGGATGTAAAAAGAAACTGAGCTTTGGTTCTGATCCCAGCTGACTCTAACCTTCACTGTAATATACCATGCACCCTGTATCTTGTAGTATCAATTAATGACCAGAGCCAGCTGTCATTCTAGTGAGCACTGAATTAGAACAGAAAGCCATGGAGACAGTCAATGGGAGCCAAGTTCCAATAGGTATCTGGAGTTGATACACTTTAGCCACAGATTCCAGAAAAATCAACGCATCATGACTACTACCACAACTAGCCTACTAGCATGAGCTGTATGTGCCAAGCAGACAAGCTTCTAAGGGCACACTTAATAAGCATTATATACTACGGGACCAAAAAACAAAGGAAGTAATGGCTAAAACTATAAATGGTTTTGTTGACAGAAAAAAGATTTTAATGAGATACCCTACATAAAAGATGTATAAATTCCTACTTACTTGTGATCTATTTATCAAAAATGTACCCATCATAGCCAGGAGTGGTGGTCCACGTCTGTGATCCCAGTACTCTCAAGTTAGAGGCTTGTCTCAGCAATTTAGTAAATAAAATAGGGCTGGGTGTAGAATGCCCCTGTGTTCAATCCCCAGCAACACACACACACACACACACACACACACACACACATCCATCATTAAACCTGATTCTTGACCTTTTCTCACTTTTTTTTTTTCGATACTGGAGATTGAACCCAAGGGCATTCTACCTCTGAGCTACACCCCTAGTATTATTTTTTATCCTTTATTTTGAAACAGGGTCTCACTAAGTTGCCGAGGGCCTCAGTAAGTAACTGAGGCTGGCCGCGAACCCAGATCCTCCAGTCTCAGCTACCCAAGTACCGGGATTACAAATGTGTGCCACCACGCCCAGCTTCACTTCTCCTTTTCTTAATCAGTAATGGGTCGAAGGTCTGACACTTTAGATACCTAACCTCACCCAGCTCCACACAGCCCAGGGCAGAGATAGAGAAGGTGGGCCAGGCTTGTCCCAAGGTCAAGGAATCTAGGATTGAAAGCCAGGTCCCCTGTGGATTGTAAAGTCTCCGCGCGCCCTTCAGGCCCCCTTCCTTGAGACAGATCTGCCTCCTTTCTGCCAGTGTTCCCTATTAAGCCTGTTTATTACATCGAGTAACCCTCCTGGGGCCTGGAAAGAGCCTGGGGTGGAGAAGGCAAAGGAAGCTGGCAGGGGGAAGGGAATCTCATAAAGAAGCGGGCGCGGGGGAGGGGTGCAGCGCCTAGAGGCCCGACGTCGCGGTCGCCCCCCCCTCTCCGCCGGCTTCCGGACCCTCGGACCCTCGCCACCAGCTCCAAGGCTGCAGGTGGCTCTGGGACCCGACACTGTCCATCCAGCCCGAGACCACGCCCCCAACACGCAACCTGGACGACTCTGACCACTCGCCCCCGGAAGGCAGGCTTCCTCCGTGCTGCGAAGAAGTGCCCTGGAATAAGTGCTCTGCAGCCTCTCCTCAAGTTTCTAAACTTCACCAGCACTACAGTCAGAAAGCGGCAGGAAGAGCGCCCGCGGGCCCGCCTTCTGCAGCCGACTACTTCGTAGAGGAAAGTGGTTTCCGGGAGGCCAGAGTCCGAGGCCGCACAGCCGCCAGCTAATTACGCTTCCAGGATTGCCCCGCACGACGGCTTCTTACTTTTCACTTACAAGTGAGGACAAAACAAGCATCAAGGCCAACTTTCCGCAGGCACGACTCGGGCGGGCAGCCTTTGGAGTCTGCACGACCCGACGCCCGGGAGAGCGGAGGACAAAGGCGGTGGCGGCGAAGGCACGCCCAGCGCCTGCCACGTTGCCCCGAGGATCCCGGCCACCGAGCCCCGCGCCCTCCGCCCGCGCCTACCTGCAGAGTCAGCGGCCCGCGTGCCCACAACCCGGTTCATCGCGCCCGCAGCCCCCTCTTTGCGCCCGTCGCGGAACCCCCGCCGCTCCCTGGAGCCCCGCTCCGCCGCGCCCCCGGAGGCTCGCCCCGCCCCCGCCGTCGCGGACCCCCCGCTGCTCCCTGGAGCCCCGCCCCCGGAGGTTCGCCCTGCCCCCGCCGTCGCGGATCCCCCGCTGCTCCCTGGAGCCCCGCCCCTCCCCCCCGGAGGCTCGCCCCGCCCCGCCC